>JABUQX010129158.1:0-18642 GCA_015478945.1 Trachelipus rathkii | reverse complement strand
CCATGACGAGGCTGCGAGAATGAAGTAGAAGGAAAAAAGACAATGACGAAGAGAGAAGGTAAAAATTAGGAGGAGGGAAGGAAGAAGGAAGAAGGCGAAAAACCACAGCACCAATTACAAGGAAAAAGTAAATTAAGTAAATAATGCAAAAAGATGACAGCGCGAAATAAAACTGAACTATTCTGTTACGGGCCAGAAATATGATAAAAAAAAAAATACTAAAACTTTTTGTTTCTGCAGAAAATCATGAATAAATAAAATTACTAAAACTTTTTTGTTTCGTGCAGAAATTATGATAAAATAGATATACTGAGCTCATATAAACTATGTCTTGTGTTCCGTGTGCTTCGAACCCTTACTCGATAAAATCTTCTATAGTAAAATAGTGAACTGAACTTTCCTAACTACACAACATAAGTACTAGTAAATTTCAGTAACAAAAGAAGTAATAATAATAATAATAAATAATAGATATAATAATAATAATAATAATAATAATAATAATTAATAATATGAATAATAAAAATAATAATAATAATAATAACTAATAATAATAATAAAATAAATAATAATAAAATAATAATATTAAAATAATAATAATAATTATAATTAATAATTGAAATTTAGGTCCCTGCAATTATAAAACACTGTTGCACCCAACAGGACAGTCCTCCTTTGTCTGGCCTATGGATTGGGTCCAACGCGTGCTTTGAAGCTGAGCACGAAAATTTGGTACCCGTAGCTGGGATAAATATGCTGGCTAGGTGTTGCCTACTTCCACTGGTAGGCTTCGATGTCACTCCACATGACTACATTTATCTTAAGATGCTTTCCTGCTCTCGTTGTGTTTGGCAACCAAAAGGATGGAACAACCCCTATCTATCTCTGTTCTAATCTTGTCTTATTTTCATTAGTCATCTCCCACATACTATTCATCATTCAACTTCTCCTATCCCTCTAATATATATCAATCCCTAACAACTGCCTATAAATACAGCTTCTATCTACACATCATCTATATATATATA
The DNA here is from genome assembly GCA_015478945.1 of Trachelipus rathkii. Lineage (NCBI taxonomy): Eukaryota > Metazoa > Arthropoda > Malacostraca > Isopoda > Trachelipodidae > Trachelipus > Trachelipus rathkii. The sequence continues at coordinate 17,614 of JABUQX010129158.1, read as the reverse complement.
ATCTCTATATATCATCTTCGACTGTCATAGGTGAAGACTGACCCTTTAGATACCTAATATAAATGAGAACCTACTCAAAAAATATGAAAGATTGCTATTGCCATATGAGAAAATAAGTTCCGTTAAAAACTCCGCTGCAATTTGCGGATGAGAAATTACCTGACCCTTCATCACCCACAATACCCCCTCAGTGCGAAGCACTAAACCTTAACCAAATAGCGCGCACACAATAGCCCTTACCTCTGCTTTGATTGTCGAGAGGAGCGTTCTAGTTCATCGTGACAGCTTTCATAAATTTCCAGATATGTGAGCGTATCGGCGAGTCGGAACATTTGCATGTTGTATGAGTACCCGAGGTGGAGCTGATTGAATAATCCGTGAGCGGAGTGAGGAGCAAGATGGACGATGACCGCGTGGAGTCTGAGCCGACGTATTGGTCTTTGGCTAGGAGAAGGAGAGGAGGAGGGGGATACGGAAGAGGTCAGAAAAGGAAGAGGATGAGAGGAGGAAGAAGGAGAGAAAGAGAGAGGAAAGATAGGAACGTTAAAAGAACGATTGAAGAGGAAGAAATTGAAACAAAAGTTTAAACTCAGGGGCAGAGAACAGGAAGAGGATCGCCTCGAAGAAAAGCAGGCTTAAGGCGGTCAATCGAAACTCTGTGCGTGTGGGACGCTGGATCGTGAAAAATTCTCCTTTCTAAGTATCACAGGAAAAGTCCGTCTACTTAGGTTTGGAGATACTCGTCGGTGATCATGTCAGAACGAAAACCATGAGTGCAAGAAGAAATCTCTAGGATATAGGAATGCACCTTGGGTGGACGAGAAGGGTCTCCACGACGAAACACAGCGCCTCAAGCGGGTAAGATAAGCAAGCGGGTGGGCTGTAGAAGGAGGAGAAGACGTGAGAAAAGTCACCAGGAAGATGAAGCGGAAACCAATACACTAACATCAGCAGCCGAAACGTGCAGACTCTTTAACAGCGGAGCGAATGCCAAGCATTACGAAAGAGCCTCAGTCCAATTTTCCGGATTGGCGAGCTAAAAAAAAGCCTTCAGCTGACGTGGAAACGATTCAAAATTGCCTCCATTTGATGGAAGAAGTCGTGTGAATCTTTCTGAACCAGAAATTCATTCCAAAACTTCCATAAGAAGGATCAAAAGGTTACCTTGGTCCGTTGTGACAGAAAGCGCACACCAAACGCGAAATCCAATGAGCCAAGAAAGCTTAGCTATGGATTCCGCGTTGGCGACAGAGAGGGATAGCCTCGTTCCATCGTGTGAACCGATCTATACACGCTAAGAATGTATTCTCTACCGCGGGAGGAGGCAGAGTCCCAACCCGAGTCGATGTGACACGTTCAAGCGAGACCAGGGGGTAATAAAACTCCCTAGCGGGCCTGTGTACGTGACCTTTAGACGCTGCAGGAAGACAAGCCGACCACCAAGTTGCTACGCGGCATTAATCAGCCACACAAATCGGGCAGCAACCAGTTTGCGTGAACCTCAATGCCAGGGTGGGAAAGCGAGTAAAGTGAGGAAAAACAGCCTACGGAAACGATGCAGGTACAAAAGGCGAGGAGAAAACCCTGAGAACATCGCACCAGAATCTTCTTCTCCTATCCCAGGGAGGACCATTCCAAGCTTGAGAGAAGAGTTTCTTGTCGGATAGTGCAGATCTTCGTTAGTCTGGCACGTTGCCATACCGTCGTAGTCGATGTTGGGCAAGGCTGAATCGCCGTCGATTCATGCGGGAGAGAGCTCAGCAGTGAATGGTCGACACCTGAAATATGTCTGACGACCCCCCCAGTCTGTGAACGTGAGACATACTCAAGACGAGCTCTCGAGAGAGATCCGTTCGTTTCTGGAGACCCATAAGCAAAGTAAGTGGTTTTGTGATCATGAGTACTGTGGAACTCACCGACCCTCCAAAAGTAGTAGCGGAAAATGCGGTATGCGAATACATTCGCAAGTACACTCCTCCCGAAAGCACTATCGAGTCTCAGTGATGTTGCAACTTGCTGAAGAAAGGCAGAGGAGAGAACCACACTCCGTTCAGGTGTTGTTGCAAGACACCTCCGACAGCAAAATCGGAGGCATTCTACCTGAACTCTGGTCGAGCTGAGTCCTGGGGGGGACTAAGAGTTGGCAGAGCAGTCTTCTTTGGAAGCTTCAAAGCAGCCTAGCTTCGTACAGACCAGTCCACTTTTGTAGAACTGCCCCGGTGCTTGGGGCGGTGAGGGGTCGAAAAATATCAGCGCCCGATTTGAGAAAACAATGATAGAAGTTAACATGCCGAGGTACTGACGAAGCTGCTTCTGAGAGAAAGGCCTAGGGAAGGTCCCACGCGCTCTGCAAGAGGACAAATCCCATCCGCTGAAACAGTGTGTCCTAAAAAGAAGAGAAGGGACCCCAAAAACACACTTTGCCGGGTTGAAGAACGCATGCCGATATTCGTCCAACCTACAAAAACTGCAACGTAATTTGCTTCATTGCTCGGCAAGGAGGAAGAGAAGCTATGAGGAGTCATCATGATTTATAGCAAAGGTTACATTTGTTGCAGAAATACCTCTGCAGTGATTAGAATCATCTGAAGTTAAAACAAAATGAAAAAATATTAGAAGTTTATTACAGTCTGTCATCTTGAAGAATAAGAACTATTGAGTGCTATAAGCCTCCATTCTCTGAAGCTATAACCTTATGATATCGGTGCAAATCTGAAGAATTATATACTACAAAGTAAGCCAAATAGTATGAGTTGATGTAATTTGAGCCGTTCTATCTAGTGAAATATTCCTACTTTAGTGCCGACCTGAATCTACTATAGTTGTAATAAGCACCTTACAAAGATCCATATTTACTAATAAATGGAATATTTACCAGCCAGATATTTAAAGTAGAAATGAACTGAGTAGTAATAGTGCGTAGGTAGACTCAGGGATATAGCGATTTCTGGTATTGAGTGCAAGCTATTCAATAAGGCCCTAAAATCTCCATCAATGAGCTACTCCCATACAGGAACACCTATTAGGCACCATTGTGGTAAGGGGGTAGGACACATATGAACTTTTGAGAAGTATAGCGGACTAGAACCATAGTTTCAAGCTATATGTGCATCTATACTTACCGCCAATGTACTGCCTTGAGCTTGTCAGGAGGCAGTTAACGCTCAGCTAATCGAACAGTAAAGTATTGCTGAGAGTATCTATATGGTGTCCGTGAGGTCCCATCTAAGTGGAATGCCTGGTGGCCTCAGAATAGTTTGACAGTCGAGGAAGAAAACAGGGTTCTAGGTGAGTCAAGGCGGCCGAGGAATAAACCACGCGTTTCTTGAACAGGGATGTGTGTACGATATATGCGAAACAAAAGTACTTTGCATACCACCAGAAAGGACACTTAAAGCACACGCTGAGATGAACCTTTTTTTAAGCAAGTCAAGAGAAAAAAACTAACTGGATATTTTTGGTCAAGAAATTCTTTTTGTGCAGAGTTGTCATTTTAATGGTATATTTAGACAATTCTTTTATGAGTTTTTGATGTGTCAGATACAAATAACCATGTCTTCATTGTTGAATGTCTTGCAGCCATCGAAAATTAGATGATTCCCTTTCTTTCTTTACATCTGTAAGATCCATACTTGATTCACTAGATTTGCCAGAATATGACCAAGCGTTTACAAGATTTTTTCCGATGCACTTTTATTCTTTCAATTTTATGCTAATTGTATCCTGTAATATTTACATTTTCTTTGCTGGTGCCTTAGACATTCAGAACTTCGGTCCATTCATTTCCTAGTTTTCTTCTGGAACCAAGAGTCTTTTGGCATACTGTTATAAATCAAACTTATAATAACTTAACAAATGAACAAATAATTAAATTAATATGAAATTCAGTTATTGCTGAAAAGGAAGGAAAAAATGAAAAAACCCAATTTTCCCCGGTTTTTCGGTTTTAGATGAAAAAACCCAGAAAATCCCCGGGCCCACTGGGCTTTTCAAAAAAATGGTTTTTTGCCAACCCAGAAAATATATATATATATATAATTATATATATATATAATATATATATTATATAATAATATATATATATATATATATATATTAATAATAATCATATTATTATAACTATATTATATATATATATATATATATTATTGAGAAATAGGAATACTTTTCTGTTCGTCACTAACAAATCAAATATGATTTCCCTTTTTACTATATTTATTAAGTTTAAATACCAGCAGAATAAACTAAAAGTCTTTCAATCATTTAATAATAATTATAATTTTTATTGTACATATTAATGTGAAAGCTATGGGCAGATATCTTCAATAAATAACAATTTCAAGGACTAGTAATCTTTATAGAATAAATAAATCCTAATGACTACACTACAATAAATCTTCAATAAATAACAATTTCAAGAATTAGTATCTTTATAGAATAAATAAATCCTAATAACTACACTACAAGCTCATGCAATCCCTATTGCATGAGCTTGTAGTGTAGTCGTGCAGTGTAGTGTAAAGCTTTCACCTTTACAATCCTAAAAGATGACCCTTGCATCCCAAAAGCTCCATAAACTGAAAAGATATATAAGATTATTTAATCAGAGGTAATGCTGTAGAATTATTTTCAGTTAATTAATATTATTATTCAGTTAATTATTATTGTGAGTATTCATAGTTTTATTGCGAAGGGGTTTGTAATTATACTTTATTTTACTTACTTATTTGTAATTACAACGTCTTTTAACAACATAGATAATGGTTATTAAGACTAATTCTGTCCCACCATCTGATTTTAGAATTATCATCTCAAAATTGTGTTTTAATTTCTGCATCTTTGTTTTGCACAGACTTCCATCAGTGATGTAGGCCATGGAGACACAAGTGACAATCTCAAAGTAGAAAAGTGTTTGAGAGAAGAACCTCTAACGACAAGGAAACATGGCCAAATGATCGAAGAAAAGGATATGAAAAAGCTTTCCTGTACTTGTTGTAATTTAAATTTTGATGACGAAGATGAGCTGAAATGTCATTTGAAGTCACATAGCAAAATGTTTAAATGTCCTCATTGTAAATATGAATGTAATAAAAAAGGTAACTTAAAATCACACATTCTAACACATGCAAATTTTAAATTATTTAAATGTTCAGAGTGCAGCTATGGTTGTAATCGGAAAGAGGACTTTAATGCACACATTTTAACACATGCAAATATTAAATTATTTAAATGTTCAGACTGCGGCTATGAATGTAATCAGAAAAAAAACTTTAAAAGGCACATGTTAACACATACAAATATTAAATTATTTAAATGTTTAGAGTGCAATCATGAATGCAATCGAAAATGGGACTTACAAAGACACATGCTAACACATGCAGAAATTAAATTATTTAAATGTTTAGAGTGCAGCTACGAATGTAACCAGAAATCAAGCTTAAAATCACACATGTTAACACATGAAAACAAATTATTTAAATGTTCAGAGTGTAACTATGATTGTAATAGGAAAAGGGACTTAAAATCACATATGTTAACACATTCAAATATTAATTTATTTAAATGTTCAAAGTGCAACTATGAATGTAACGTGAAAGAAAGCTTAAATAAACACATGTTTACACATGCAAATTTTAAATTATTTAAATGTTCAGAATGCAACTATGAATGCAATCGGAAATGGGACCTGCAAAGACACATGTTAACACATGCAAATTTTAAATTATTTAAATGTTTAGAGTGCAGTTATGAATGTAATGAGAAAAGAAGCTTAAAATTACACACATTAACACATGCATGTGCTAAATTACTTAAATGTTCAGAATGTAGCTATGAATGTAATGAGAAAGGAAGCTTAAAAAAACACATGGTGAAACATGCAGATTTTAAATTATTTAAATGTACAAAGTGCAGCTATGAATGTAATCAGAAATCAAACTTAAAAAGACACATGTTAAAACATGCAAAGAGTTGAACAAAGGAAGTTGGAGCAACACTGCCATTGCAGAACGTCATAGAAAAGATCAAAGATAGTTTTAAATATAATTTAACAAGAATAAAGTTTTAACAATTAAAATAGTAGATTCCCCCTCATAAAGATCGATTCGTTGCAGTCGAGATGGGGCTCAGACACTTTGTGTATGCGAAATTCGTCCTTCAATTCTTTTTGTTATATTTTTGTTTTGTTTTTTGCTTATTCATTATTATTATTTTATATTTTGGTTATGTTTATTCTTGTCCATTATTATTATTATTATTATTATTATTATTATTATTATTATTATTATTATTATTATTATTATTATTATTATTTCTTTCTTTCTTTCTTTTATCTTCCTTTATTTTCCCAAGAATGGGAGTAAGGTGCGTGACGAGCATCGGAAAAGAAAAGCAGTAGAAGAACATGACATAAGTCGAAAAGAAAGCCCAGCCTTACCGCCCCCTCAGTACCATTAATTAGCGAGAACTCATCGCAGTCAGAAAATCCACCCTAAAGCTTCATGGGACAGCGATGGACCCTCACTATGGTAGATCGTCAATGTAAGGGTTCATCCTTGGCCCAGGTGGGCCACAACCATACCCCCTCACAATCCCCCGCCATTCACTCCTGTATACACCTTTCTTCTCGCCTCTACCAAACTCACATTTCTCTCCTTCAAACATTCGTTTACTGACTCAATCCACTTTTTCTTCGGTCTCCCAGCCGGTCGGTTCCCAACACACTCGCCACTATACATCCGCTTAACCAACCGACTATCATTCATCCTTTCCATATGACCAAACCATCTTAACATACTTTCATTTATTCTCTCATTTACCCCTTTCTTCACACCACACCACTCTCTAATAAGTTCATTCCTCATTTTATCAATTCTTCTCACACCTAGCACACCCCTAAGATTGTCCATCTGAACACATTGAACTTTAGATCTATACTTCTTATTCCAGACCATAGTCTCACTACTATACAATAACACAGGTAACAACATACCCTCATGCAAGACTAGCGCACTCAAGACTTAGTCCCTTTACATTCACCAACGATTTAATTGCACCAGCCACCTTCCTGCCATTCACAACTTTCCTACTACACTCTGCATCGTCCGTTCCCTTCTCATCCAACATATACCCTAAATATTTAAACTCAGACACTTGTTCCAGCTGCTCACCATCTAACATAACTTCACACTGAGGACTGTCCTCACTCCATAACTATACTTCAATTTCTTATTCCATTGCCATTTTCAAGCCCTCCTTTTACACACACCTTCCAAATCTCTCTACCAATCCTCTCAAACTCTCTCTCTTCAGATTCGCCACAGAACCAAATCATCCGCATATAATAGGTAGCACCCCTCCACTCATCTCCATTCTCCTTCCACCATTCTAACCCCATTTCCTGCCATCCCCACTCCTCGAATTCATTCTTTCATGACCCCATCCATATACAAATTGAATAACCAAGGAGACATAACACAACCCTGTCTCACTCCGCTATTAATACTAAACCAATCACCATTGACACCCATTTATTTTGCACACGCTTCACTATCGTCATACATACATACTTTTGATTCCATCTAGTGATTCCATACCACCAACACCATATATCACTAACACCTGCCATAAACCTCTTCCCTATTAACTCTTATCATACGCCTGTTGCAAATCCATAAAACCTAAATACCAATTTATTCTTCTTCTCCTCATTTTCAATCATTTGTTTCAACAAAGATTTGATCCACACATCTTCTACCACTCCTAAACGCACCTTTGTTCTCTCACCAATCAGTCCTTCAGTCACTGACGCACTGTTTCGATCAAAATACCAGCATATACCTTCCTTGCATAACACTCAATAAACTTATTTCCTTATAATTTCTACAGTTCCCTTTTTCTCCCTTACTCTTATAAGGGTACTATTACTGCTCTCTTTCCAATCCCTTTGGAACTATATATCCCTATAAACGCTTTATTACACAACTTCCAAATCCAATCAATCACCATCTCGCCTCCGTTCTTGATCATTTCACCAGTAATTTCATCTATACCTGCAGATTTATCATTCTTTAACTTTTTCACTCTACCCATTACCTCCTCCTTACTAATATCTCATCCCCAAAATACCTATTCCTTCTTGCACCATCAAACCCACACACATTCACTATCACCTCTTCATTACTGTTAATATTGTGCAGATTTTCGAAGTGTTCTTTCCACACTCTTCTCACACCCATTTCATCAGTTACAAAAGCACCATCCCTATTCATTATTCTAAGTAGATTCCCCTTATTCTCATTCTTAACCTTTCGCGCTTCCTTCCAGAAGAGCTTCCTATTCCCTTGTAAGTCCCCATTCATCCTCCTTCCAAACTGTTCATTTACCTCTTGTTTTCTCCTACGTATGCACCTTTTAGTATTTCTTTTTTCCTCCTTATATAATTCCAAGCATCTTTCTTTTGAGTCTTCATCATTTGCTTTTAGTACATTGTATATTGTCCCCATTCCCAAACCTGGGAAGGATCCGACTTCTTCCGATAACCATCGCCCTATTTCATTGACCTGCAATACCTGTAAGCTCATGGAGAGATTGGTGGCTTCCCGTCTTGTTCCCACGTTGGAGCGACTCCATGCATTTTCCGACTACCAATTTGGTTTTCGTCGCCATCGCTCGACCCAGGATCCTCTCCTTCGGTTGGATCACGACATTCGTGAGTCATTTGCTTCCAACAAAATGACCCTGGCCGTCTTCTTTCTTTGACCTCGAAAAGGCGTATGATAGCACGTGGAGGTTGGGGGTTTTGCGGAGCCTCCACTTTGGGACTTAGGGGGCAACTTCCCCTATTCCTTCAGTTGTTGATGTTGGACCGTCGTTCGTTTCAGGTCCGTTGTGGTGCCGCGCTGTCGAGGTGTTTGTCCTGGACGAAGGGGTGCCGTAGGGCAGTACTGAACGTGTTGCTTTCGGCTATTATTTCAATGGTGTTGTCGATTCCATCCCGACGGTCCGTGCGCTGCTCCATCTATGTTGACGATCTTGCCCTGTACATCCCTGGAGCAAACTCTTTGTATGGAACGTCAACTTCAGGTTGCCATCGATAGGGTTTCCTCCTGGTGCTCTGCGCGTGGCGTTACGTTCGCCACGTCGAAAACTACAGCCGTGCTTTTCCGGAAAAACCCTCGTCGTAGGGGTCGCCTGCAATCGCCTACAATGTTACTCCTCTATGGCTCCCCTATCCGTGTGGAACCGAGGGTGTGGTTCCTGGGTCTGTTGCTCGATGAGCGCCTCACGTACCTTCCTCATATTACTCTCCTCAAAGCTAATTGCCGCTGTTCCTTGGATCTCTTACGGCACCTCACCTCCAAGACTTGGGGTGCGGACAGAAAACCATGCTCCACCATTACATCATGCTGGTGCGGGCCAACTGGACTATGGTTGTGCCATTTATGGGCAGACCTTCCAGTCCTACTTCCTTCTTGACCCTATTCAGACTGAAGGTCTGAGAATTGCCACGGGTGTGTTCTGTTCTCTCGAGGGAAAGCCTGAGGTGGCAAGCGCCGGGGTGATGCCCCTATCCCTGTGGAGGGAGCAGCTCATGTGCCTCCTCGAGGGCAGCCTGAGGTTCCTACCTCGTCGGCCTTGACACCTATAATAGAGCGCGTCCGTCACAACCCTTCTTATTGGCCATTTGCTGGGGTTGTTACTTCCATCTTCGCTTTCCTCGACCTTCCTCAGCGAGCGGTCATGCAATATGATTTTACCTCTACCTGTTCACAGTGGGTCTCTCCGCCTCCTGCTCTCTGCAGTGGGATCCAGTCTTTGAATAAGTCGGAGGCACACCCGGTGCTGTTGAGGGATTCCTTTGTGTCTCACGCGGAGGTCCATAGCGACTCTATAGCGGTTTACACCTATGGTTCAAAGACGGAGGAAGGGGTGGGAGCTTCAGCTGTGTTTCCGGACATCACTGTATCCCACACCCTTCCACCCTATTTGTCTGTTTTTTCGGCTGAACTGATAGCAATGTCCATGGCGGTGAACAGGATCAGTACCTTCGCCCATGGGGGTAATTATACTATCTTTTCGGATTCTCGGAGCGCTCTCCAGTCGTTGCTTGACCGGTCAACCCGTAACCCGTTGGTCTGTGCACTCAACAGTCCCTCTGCTTGTTACCAGCGCGGCACCACAACATTGAGTTCTGTTGGGTTCCTCCCATGTGGCTGTTCCTGGCAACGAACGGGCCGATCGCGAGCCCAAATCGGCGGCTGCACACACGGTGTCGAGTGTCCGTTACCTTCCTCCTGCTGTGCGCCTGGGCCATTTTCCTGGTTCTCCATCTCTTTGCGTCGGGGCTTCCTCTCTGGCTGGCAGTCATGTTGGGCGAAGGATGCTCGTGGCAACTTCGGAATGTAAAACCCGTCCTTGGCCGGTGTCTTCATCTTGTAGGAAGAGTCGCCTCCTGGAGGTGGTCCTGGCTCGATTGCGTCTTGGTCATACAAATCTCACCAATGGATTTCATATGTCGCGGGGTCCTGCCTATTTTGCTCTTCAAGTTGTCCTCTTACTGTCGTTCATCTCTTTGTGGATTGCGTTGCCATCTCGCCCCTTCGAAGCAAGTTCTTTCCTGACGCGCTAACTATCCCTCTTCAGCATCGCCTTCAGCACATCTTATCCGAATCATCTCATTTTCGTAGTGATCGCATTTTTGCCTTCCTCTTGGACCTGAACATCTTATATAAGATCTAATCGTCTCAGCCTTGTTCCTCTTTCGTATTGTTAGGGATTTCCCCTGTCGTTAGTTTGCTAACACGGTCTAGCCGCATTCTTGTGTGCTGTGGAGATCCCTGTGCATCCACTCCAAAAAAAAAAAAAAAAAATTATTATTGTTCTTGATTTTATTTAATATAATTTTTCATGTGGTTATTTTGATTATTATTTTTATTATATTTTATGTCTCCCGATCTTTTTACCCGTCCCTTCTCCTTGTTCTGTACGTACTAGCCTACTCATTCCTGATCTGTCATGGGAGTCTCCTCAGTTTCCTCCTGAATCTTTGTCTAGCTGTTGTCTCTGTGCGTATTTTATGCCCATCTTGCCCTCCTTTCCCTTTGGGTGAGGGCACAGGTTAAAAATCGTTTGTTCTCGCCTTTCTGCGGGCCGCCTATTGTTAGGGACCCTAACCCTGTCTAACCATTTAGTAGTCTGTCTCGCACTTAGGTATATAATCTAGGTCTTCGCATCTTATCTGTGTGGTGCACGGTATTATTTTTTCATCTTAGGGACTGGATGCGGAGTTCCGGGAAGCTTTTCCGAGACCACACCCATGGCTCACCCTACGAGGTATGGTTTCTGGGAGGGGAGTATTACGCTCTGGGCGTGTGGTTACGCTTCCGGGATATATTTTATTATTTATATTCATCATTGGTGTAATTATATGTGTGTGTGTATTTTTGTATTGTCTTTGTGGATAAAAACTTTAAAAAAAATCAGTTGGGCTACAACCCGACCCCTTCCTGGCTGCTTCAAGTGCAAAATCCAACAGGGCTTCGACGCCCTTGTTGATGAAATGGTTAGTGTGAGGACTTCTCCCACCCACCCACTAGTCAACGTTTCAGTTTCTGGGACCACCCCTTCTCTACAGATGAGGCTGTTACGGCTTCAACTCTCAAACCGACGTTTCGATTGCCACACCAGCATACCCAGGAGAACCCGCACCATCTGGGTCTCTCATCTAGAAATCTGCATAAGAAAACTGCAACCACGATCGTGCTCTCGGATTCTCCTCCGGGGGTCCTCGATCTAAACTCCCATGAACTTTATTTTCTGCATTCCATCACGTCACGTCCATTGACTTCGGTAATCCATTTTGTCCTCAGTGACGCATTGGAAGCAATTCTCCGATCGTCTGAGGTACAGGTGACACTCATAAGGAATGGTTCCATTTTGGTTCGTGCCGCCTCCAGAACCCAGAATCAAATTTTAACTAAGGTCCCGGTTATCTGCAAGCCGGACGATGTCCGTAACACCTCCAAAGGTACGATATATGCTTCGGAGTTTCGTTCAGATACTACGGACGATATATTGGCCCATTTCCAAAAATGACATGCACCAGTCACCAATGTCTACAGGTTCCCTCCTCATAAGGAGAACCCCTCTGTGCGTAACCCTCGCTTTTACTTACGTTCTCTGTACCTTTCCCTCCAACAAAGTTAAAACTTTGGTTTACAATACACTCTGTTCGAACTTACGTCCCTTTCCCGAGGAGGTGTTTTAAGTGCCACATATTTGGACACACAAAAGTTTTTAGATCCTTAGACTATCTCTGTTCGCGTGTGGAAGTTATCTTCACACCGCCTGCTATAATCCTCCTCCTAATTGCAAGAGTCCACATCCAGCGTCTATCCACTGCCCATTCTTCATTTTGAAGAAGGAAATCCTGGCAGGTCGCCCTTCATAAGCTGGATCGCCGTGAGGCCACACGCCGAGCAAAGAAGTTACCTCTTCTTCCTCTTTCTTTTGCTAAGGAAACTGTTGTTACTTCGGCAGTTTCCGCTCCCGTGTACCGAGTTTGGACTCTAATCGAATCTCACTTTCTTTCCTTCCAACTGGTGTTCTAGTTTCTGTTCTGATATTCCTTCTAGAATTTAGATTCCTATTCGAAATAATTGTCCTCTCAATTCTCCTATAATGGTCAGTACGACCACTCAACTTCCATCGCCGACGCATAATTCTGTATCCCTTGAGATCCACGCCCCGCCTGTAGTGAACACTTTTCGTTCTTCATCCTCTTCAACTCTGGAGGATATCTCTTCTATTATCGTCGACCAACATCCTTGTGTGACCTCTGATCCCCATTACACCATTCCTCGGTAACGTTCAGCATCTCTATCCCCAGGGAAACATCATCATGTACCGCCTCTTAGTCCTGTTCGCCCATCCAAAGGTGAATCTTCTCCAACCAAACGTCCGTAATCTTTTCAATATCGTGCTGGACTTCTTGAAAGAAACGGAAACTGTTAAGAGTAAGGGCCTCACTCGCTGGAGCCAAAACCTGATCGTCAGTCTGCCCACCAGCCCTGTGAACGTTGAAGAAGGGAGATTCCACTCCCACACCTTCTACACTGCCTTTCCACACTTAGCTCATGACTATCTTGCTTCAGCTATACTCTAGTGAGTTTAAAACCTACTCGGACGCCACTGGAACCTCTTCTGATGACTCTCCAACTGCGGAGTTTCCCCGTGTTGACGTTGAGATCAGTTCCGGCAAGAACTCGGTTGTGGTGTTGGGAAAATCTTTCCGTCGCCGTGGCCGTCCAGAGGTAGGAAGTGGTTCTGTCCCACTAGTCAGTGACCGGAGAGTGGGTGCTGATGAAGTTGGGAGAGAAGGAACTTCTCCCCCAGACTCTTGTTCGGATCTCTCCTGCTGCGGTTCTTGGGTATCTACTACGGGTATCCCTCCCCCCTGAGATCTTGAACGCCACACGTCAACCTAATATCGGGTCTCCTACACTCCCGGAACCAACAAACGTCATTGTTTTTCTTTGGGAGACTGCTACATCAATTGATATAGGTACTGCTTTGGCTGCTGAGGGTGAGGACCTCTTCTCAGTATGCTGAGTTAACGGGCACATGTCTTAGTCTTAGGAAACATGCAGATGTTGAGGATGATTTAGCTCTCATCTTCGGTGAGAGCACTAATTTGGAAGCCAGGAACCTCTCCTGTTCCAAACATAGTGGTCCTCCTCTTCTGGTCCTTCTGCGTGGTCTTCCTCTTCCTCTGGGATATGAGATTCCGATTGGTGGTGTTGAGTGGCTCTCCAGATTTTATTGTAACGTCTTCCCAGACGGCGCCTGACTTTCAGCACATCGTGATTATTGTCACAGATCGCCCCGGAAGTTGATTAAACATATTCCTATTAGTATGACATATTTCCTCCAGTGGAATTGTCATTTCTATTTCCCAAACTATGAAGAGTTTACGAGATTAATCGAAGCACGTCACCCGAAGACTAGTCGTCTTCAGGAGCTGCAACTATGCCACCGTAGCCTTTTCCCACCATCTACATACAGCGAGCTCGTCTCCCTGATCGAGGAGGTGCAGCGATTCTGCTGCACGATTCTATCCCGTTCGCTCGGACTCCTCTCTCAACTCCGTTACATGCGGTAGCAGCTAGAATCCACCTCAAGTCACCGTTTATTCATTGCTCAGTGTATCTGGTACCTAGCTACCCATAGACTAAGGAAACACTTTTAACGTTGTTTAGAAGTTTGTTGACGCTCATGTTAGTCATAGGTGATTTTAACCTTCGCAACCTATTGCGGGGTGACACTATAGCATCCCCCAATGCGGATTGGATGCTTGGAATCTAGCCAAAATTCTCTTTGGGTTGTTTAAATGCAGGTCTTCCAACGTTTGAACATTTTGACACGGGTACTTTTTCCTGTGTCGACATCTCATTGTGCTCGATATCATCCATCGATCTTTTCGGGTTGGAAAGGTCCCCTTTCCTCCGGGAAAGTGACCATTATCCTACCATCCTACCATCTTTCGACCGTAACCTACAGCAACAACCATATTCCAGCTGGCTGTATGATAGAGCGGATTGGTCATCCTTCTACCAAGCTACTTACATTCAAGTCCTTTCTGCCACAACCCTTTTCCAGTCTCCGGCAGACGTCTTCACATTTTTTCAGGAAACAATCCACGGCTGCAGTTGACTATATCCCTCGTTCTATCGAACCGCAAATCACCGTCTCCATGGAATGCAGATTGTGCTCGAACTAATAGTGGAAAGCGAAAATTGCACTATTTACAAACAGACTCCCACTCCTTCCAATTCGATTCTTTTAAAAGCTGCAGGCAGCTCGTTCCAGGTGTATCTGATGTCATTTCTGCTCCGGGGATTATTGCTGATGAGTTGGGTTTTCACTTTGCTTCCTGTTCGAACGAATCCCGATATCCACAACCTTTTAGATCTGATCGTTTGCGAGCACAGACCCCAGACTTTTCAGTTTTCCATGGAGAGAATCCACCTTATAACAAACTTTACGAGAGCGGAATTCCAGGAAGCACCAAAGCGGTGCTCTTGGCCCTGAAGGCATATTCACCCAACAGTCTGGGCTTTTCTCCTAAGCTTATATAGCAGAATCTGGATGGAGGGTTGACAGCTTATATCATCCTAATTCCGAAACCTGGGATAAACCCAATTTCTGACAACCATAGATCTATCTCCTTAACTTGCAACATATACAAGTTGATGGAGAGAATGGTGGCTTCCGGTCTCGTTTCTACATTGGAACAGCTACACGCATTTTTTTTACCATCAATTTGATTTTCGTTATCATCGTTCTACTCGGGATCCTCTCCTTCGTTTGGACCATGGTGTGAGTGAGGCTCTCGTTTCTCGTAAATTGACCCTGGCCGTTTTCTTTGATCTCGAAGAGGTGTACGATTTCACATGGATGGGGGGCGGGGGTTCTACGGAACCTTTACTCCCTCTTCCTTCAAACCCTGATGTCTGGTCGTTCATTCAGGACTGGTGCGGCACCACTCTCGAGAAATTATGTCACGGAGGAAGGGATGCCTCAGGGCGGTGTATTGCTTTTTCGCAATAGGCTTTAATGGAGTGATCGATACTATCTCCAACTCAATCCGCTGCTCACTCTATGTGGATAATCTTGCACTGTATGTCACTGGGGCAAAACTCTTGTGTACGCCATACAAGGAAGTTTTGCCCCAGTGACACTAGTCCCGTGACATTAATCAACTTGAAACTAGTTGCAGAAAGTCGCTGGACCTCTTACGACACCTCGCCTCTAAGACATGGGGGACGGGGCGGACAGGAAGACGGTGCTGCAGCTCTACAGCGTGCTCATCAGGGTTAAATTGGATTATGTCTGTGCCATATATGGGCAGACCTTCCAATCGTATCTTTGCTCCTTTACCCGATTCAGGATGAGGTGGATTTCGATCATCGCCGAAGGAGAACCTGGAGGTGGAGACTGGGATGATGCCCTTTTCCATGCGGAGAGAACAGCTCGTGCTTCTTATTTCATATTTAAGCCCCTGCTGCTTCAGTCGATAATTCCAAAACCATATGAGAATACTGG
This sequence comes from Trachelipus rathkii, assembly GCA_015478945.1. Taxonomy (NCBI): domain Eukaryota; kingdom Metazoa; phylum Arthropoda; class Malacostraca; order Isopoda; family Trachelipodidae; genus Trachelipus; species Trachelipus rathkii. Next base: position 1,510 of record JABUQX010129158.1, on the reverse strand, counting down.
GTGTTAATGGCTTGCATATTGTTTCTGGAGTTCAATTCCGATTTTAAGATTTTAATCTTCTCCTATGTTTCTTTTTTATTTTTCCCTTCATTATGTTTTTATTTTTTCTGACTCTTCTATTCCGAGGTACTTATACATGTGTTCTTGTTCCAACTACTTAATTATATCTCCTTCAATTTTTATATTCTCACTTTCTGTTCTTCTGCCTTTCTTGAGTAGCAAAAACGCACATTTATCAAGCCCAAATTTCATGCACATGTCATTAGAAAACGTTTTTACGATTTCTATTTGTTTAGTGGTTTCTTTTCTCTGACGCGTAGAGCTTCAAGTCGTCCATATAAAATAGGTGGGAATTTATTTTGGGTTTCTTCTCATTTCTCGAATTTATGCGATATCCATTCCCTAAACCATTAATTAAAGTGCTCAGGGGGGATTTATGGCAAGCACAAATATTAAGGGAGAGATGGAGTATCCTTGGAATATTCCTCGCTTAATTTTTAACTCTTCTATTATTAAATTTCCTCCTTCATAATGGAGATTTATATTAACCTTCCATAACTTCATTACATTTTCAATAAACCTTATAATTTTAGGGCTAATTTTATATATTTTTAATACTATTCTAATCCAATTGTGAGGGACACTATCGTAGGCTTTTTTGTAGTCTATCCATGCCATACTTAGGTTTTTATGTGCCCTCCTCGAATTTTCAGTGATCATTTTGTTAATGAGTAATTGGTCCTTGGTTCCGTAACTATTCTTACAACATCCTTTCTGTTCCTCGCTAAAGATGTTATTGTTATCCAAATGTCCTTGGATCCTTTTTGCCAACACTTCCGTAAACACCTTATATAAGGTTGGCAAACACGTGATGGGTCTATACTTTTCAGGTCTCTTGAGTTTCTTCGCTTTTTGGGATCAGCACTGTTTCTCCAGCTGTTAACCACTGAGGAATTTCTCTTCCATTTATAACTCTATTATAACATGCGGTAAGCGGTTCCAGTAGTGTTCTTATTTTCTTCAACCATACATTTTGAACTCTATCTGGTCCAGGTGTTTTTCCTTTTAATTATATCTTTAATCTCTGCTGAGTCCCATCTCACGTGGGTATCCTGGGTAACGAATTGGCTGACAAAGCGGCCTATCGCGCCGCCACCTGCAAAATTTCCTGTCGACGAGACTTACCTGTGACCATTTTGCTGGAACACCTCCCAGCTGCTGATTTCTGCTCCCGACTCAAACAGGGCTTCCTCGCTTGTTGGCAGGAGTGTTGGTCGGAGGATCATCGTGGTGCCAAACTGCGTAGCGTAAAGCCGCTCCTAGGGATTTGGCCATCGTCTTTTCTCCGGAGTTGGCACCAGGAGGTGGTCCTGGCTCGTTTGCGAATTGGCCATACTAATGTAACACATAGCTATCTTATGGCAAGGGAGCATCCCCCTTTATGTCCTTTCTCTGCTGTTCCCAGTGTCTACTTTCGGTACGCCATCTTCTCGTGGATTGTGTGGCTCTT
>JABUQX010129157.1:22500-23922 GCA_015478945.1 Trachelipus rathkii | reverse complement strand
ACCTTTTTCCAGAGGGTGCTATCCAATTATTGGAATATATATGTATATATATATATATATATATATTATATTATATATATATATACTTATTATATATATATATTATATATATATATATACTAAATTATATATATATAGTACTATAATATATATATAATAGCTATTATGATATATATAATATATATATATATAATATATCATATATATATATTGTATGTATATTTTATAATATATATTATATATATATATATATATATATATATATATTATATATATTTAGGAATATGAAGGGAAGAGAAACAAATCGCACAATGATATGATACGGTCTTTGAGTTAGATATATGTTAACATTAAAATACACATATGAATAAAGAGTAATTATTGGACATACAATGAAGTAAAATTTAGAAGGATTGGGTTTATTTAATGTAAACATACCACGATGTAGTAACTTTCTCTTCGAGACGAATTCTACTTGTGCCATAGCTCGTTTGGAATATGCCTTTCATCAAGCGTCGCAACAATAGTCGGCTATCATATTGATTATCCACTTGCCCTGGTAACAATCCTTCCATTGAAAACGTTTAGATTCTTGATTAGAGCTTCACCCTGCTCAATCACTAAACATCGCCTAGGTTATCCGGAAATTTTCTTACGTGAGAATGTAAGTAGTGCAACCTTTATACTCATTCTACATTCATGAGAATGAAAACTGTCTATCATTCTGTACAATGTTAGTGGTTCTCATGCTTTCATGTTCCCCAGAAACATTCTGTGCTACATCTGAAAACGCAAAATCCACGCTCTTGCCTCTACACAGTCATTGTTGTAGCAAAGGCAGCATCACGAGGAGTGTCCGTATTTGTGGGCCATCAAACATCCCAGCTTTTTTCTTCTCGTCACTCAGACCAGGAAACGTTGAACACACATACATAGCGGAAGCATTCACCATCAGGGTCCAGGGCCTTCACACAAATTGTTTCATCAAACCCAAGTTTTATGTGTAGTGGAGGTAAGATTTGATGTTTTCTCTCTGTACAAGTGGTTCCGTACGATGTTCCTGTTCACTTGGCTTTCCAAGTTTCCCTCGTGGTCATTCTCTTTTGCTCCAGTATTTTGCAGGCCGGGCTGTCCCAATAGTCAGAGGGAAGCAGGAATATTTGGTGAAACCTGCTTGCTGACGAGCAAAATAGTTTTAAACATTTTGAGGTTCAATATTTAACATCCATGTACCTGATATTGTAGCCTCTCCCAACACTGTCTTGATTTTTTGCATACTCCTCTCTCATCCCGTACCGAGGACCCTACTGGAACCGAAGCATACCTGTTGCTTTGTGTACAACAAACACTTTAAACTTCTCTTGGAACAGTGTCAATAATAACAGTCGCCACTTCACTTGCATCGTATGGCTGAGTCCCATA
>JABUQX010129157.1:12500-17500 GCA_015478945.1 Trachelipus rathkii | reverse complement strand
CAGCCACTAGTGTCAAAAATGATGTTTTAATCGTAAAATAAATTTTTCAAGGAATATAGTAAGTCTTTTTTTAATACATATTAATAATAATAATAATAAGTAAATAAATATAATATATAATAAAATATAATAATAATGAATAATATAATAATAATAATAAAATAAAAATAATAATATAATTAATAATAATAAGTAATAATAATAAAAAATAAAAATAATAATTAAAATAATAAAATAATTATATTATATATATATATATATATATATTTAATATTATAATATATAGCTATATATATTATATTATAGTATATATATATATAATATATATATATATAATTTATTTTATATATAATAATTAATTATTATCAACTAATTGAAAACATGTCACTTAGTGAGGATACGGATACAATAGAACCTATTATAGCAGTGATAAGAAGGAAATGTTTTTCCTATCTTGATGATTGGTTATCGAGTTAATTATACCTTGTGATTACTCTACTATTATAGTGAACCTCGTCACTGTGATTGGTCGAGAATTATTTTATCGTCTTTTTGAAAAATTAAAAAAAACATTGTTCTTTAAACTTGTATTATGACTGCAGTTAAAATCTAAGTGAATTCGTAGTTTTATTATCTTTCAGACCAACGCGCACGAACATGCGGAGTTTAAGACGAGTCACATAAGATCATTTATTAGCTGTCTGTAGGGCGCGGTTGCGCGGAGAGTTATCTTGGAGAGAGAGTTTGGTTTGAAGTATATTCCAAATAGTGGGTGTATCTATTTACTAAGTGTGAGTTATGAATAAGACATTCATTTTATATTAAATTTACAGACTGTAACGATATTAAGAGAAAGAGAGAGAAATACATCTCATTATAATTCATATAGAATAACGACTCAGTACCTAAGTTAACATAGTCATCATTACAGAATTAAGTAGTAGATCACTAGTGTATAAGCATAAACGATATATACAGATAGCGTATACCTAGGCAATGACTGACGACACTGGTGCGGAACATAGCCTCGCATGAACCGTATATATACCGCCGGCGTAATATTAACTTATATATATATATAAACGTACGGTCGTGAGTAAAATAGTATATAAGAGTAGCGTTTATGTTAATTATTTATTCACAATAAGTAGGTAGGGCATATCAATCTCACTAGAGGATTTAATATATCTTAATGGACAATCACCGTCCCCTTCAGGTAATGTATAATATTAGTTTGGTGTACTGTATCAAAGGATATATTTACGAATAATTATATAACAATATTAGTTCAATATAATATAGCGTCAATTAGTTATTAATTTTATAAAAATATCTACTGAGTAATCAGTACTGTCTATTAATAAACGTACTAAAGTGAGAATAATATAAATCATATTTACGAGAGGATTAATCACTGACATGCATAATCATTCGAGAACAACTGCACTAATCAGAAGAGTGTATGACAATCTTACATACCTTCGATGTAATTTTGAAGTATAACTATACATTAAATAGATAGCCACATATAATGTCTTATGGGAAGAACCAAATAAAGATTAGTATAATTTAACCGTTGATTGGTTACTATAAGGAAGAGGGAACAGTATTAATTATGCACTGGAAAGTTGTAACAAACTGTGATTGTTATTTTCTATTTAACATAATATAAATTATGAGATATATAGATCTTTAATTAAAAAAATTTTATAGAATTAATAATAACAAACTTTTTATTCATTAACTTATTACATAAAAAGATGAGATTATAAACCTGATTAAAGACCATTATATACTTTGAAATAAGGTGAGAGGGTATTCGATGAGAACATACTTCTATCACATTAACTCTACGTTCCATATGTATATGAGTGTTAATAGCCTTAAGTGCACATTAATAAAATCTTGTTTTAACATTGACCTTTAAAGTAATTAAAAATCTTAATAAAGTCATTAAACCTAACAAAAGAGGATAACATAGCCAGCGTGATCCACACTTATCCGTGAACTATTAATGTTCTTATATTTATCCCTCAACGTGAATTATAACTCTTAGGATAAATTAAAAACAATAAGCAGTTAGTGGAAATACCTGAAAATGATACTTTTCAAAAACTAAATTATGCGCATTACACAAAAGTAATCTTATATTACTATGTAATATTAATTAAAATTAAAAATGTTCAAGTAAGAAATAAAATGTTGTAAAACAGGCTCAAAAAACTAAATACTAATTTGGAAAAAGCGGTATATTAAATGAGGAATGAGCAGAAGAGATGATGTTTAGAAATATGCTGAAAAGTTTACGCAACGGAGATTGGTACATAAAGAAAATAATTTCGAGAGCGAACCACTGTCATCCCTCTTGCGTCAGAGGCATAGACTTTTACGTAAAAAAGGAATCCTGAGAGCAGGGTTCATGCAGTCTGTTTCTCGCACACTACATCATAGGAGGTAATCGACGCTTTCGACGGGCGTCTGAGTTTTGCACTTCATGTGAATACCTACTTATATCAATAATACCAAGATGTCAAATTACTTTTTAATCTGATATGCCTTCTTGAATAATATTAAATATAAATATATATATCCTATCAAATGTAAGTATTATTATTTATAATTAATATGATATAACACTAGTAAAACAATAAAACTCCACTTTTAATACAAATCAGATAACTAGTGCACCGCTTAACAGCTAAAATTACTATGATTTTAAAATGAGTTGGGTCTGAATAGAATAATAAATAACTAACTACTCATGCTCAAATACAAGTTTAAAAGAACATAGTTAATTTTTCAAAAAGATACGATAAAATATATTCTCGACAGCCAATTCTTAACATACGAGGTCATATTATGTAGAGATAAATAAGGAATATACCTACAGGTAACTCTACATCACAAGTAAAGGAAAACATTTTTACCTTCTTAGCCTATGCTTAAAAGGATCTTACGTCCAGCATATTATTCAGTTTTGAAAAATTATTATTGTAAAAATTAAATAATAATAACATGATTCTTGTCTAGTAGCTGGAATCTTACATTTACCTGCGTATTAATTAGGCTTAATATCAGGCCTGTGGTGTATATGACACAAAAAGGCTTATCGTCCCAGGACTAAATTAGCCGCTCAAATGATAGAGCACATAACATGTAAGTCTATATAGCTAGCCACACTATTTTACATGAAAAATAAGGTCAGTTTGTAAAAATATTCTTTGACTATGGATATTAGGCTAAATCGCCCCGGGAATACAAAAAGGATTACTCTTAAAATTTTAAGGCCTAAATGTAGTTTATTTCAACAGCATGTAACGAGGATAGACGAGGTCAGTATTTCGTTATACTGTAGGAGTGCGAGGGTTAATAGTTTTTTGTTGTTGGTTTTTTCTCTGATGAATGGATCTGTCAATATACGCGTGAGTACATAGATAAATCATATATATAATAAACGCAAATATCCAAAATTATTTAAAAACTTGAAATATTTTTAAGTATTAACTCATCAGAGAGCGAATAATATAAATGTAAGTGAATAATTGGTTTTTTTAAATAAAAACATTAGAATGATTTTAATAAAATACATGTTATGTTAGCAGAGAAGAACTTACTTTTGTTATTTTATACTTATTACATGGCTAAAGATGATGTAAAGCAGTAAATCAATAGAACAAAACGTGGCATAGTTTGGTGTAGAGGGGTGCTAGGGGCTGGTCTTACTGAATTTACTGATTTAATTGCTTTAAGGTACGTATAAATTATGTTTTTAATAAAATTTTCATAAAAATTTTAGTAAAGTTATTTTAAAACTTGATAGTTATAAAATTTATAAACAAAAAGTATTAACAGTTAATAATAAATTCTTTGTTCAAAGATAATGATTTGTTATTATAGAAGTTTTAAGAATCTTTGAAATAATTTTAGTTAAATCAATATAAATGTACGTGTTTAATTAAAACATAAAATGTTTTAATAAATTATACGTTATGTGTGTAAGTGAGTGGGCGTGTGTGTGTGTGTGTGTGTGTGTGTGTGTGTGTGTGTGTGTGTGTGTGGTGTGTGGTGTGTGTGTGTGGTTCTAAATAATAATAACAATAGGCATGAAGTAATAACACTAAGTAAAATAATAAAATAAAATGTTTTAATAAATTATACGTTATATGTATAAGTGTAAGTGTGTGTGTGTGTGTGTGTGTGTGTGTGTGTGTGTGTGTGTGTGTGGTGTGTGTGTATGTGTGTTCTAAATAATAATAACAATAGGCATGAAGTAAATAACACTAAGTATAATAATAATAAAAATAAAATAATAAAAATAAATAAAATAATAATAAAATAAATAAAAATAATATAAAATAAATAAAAAGTATAAAACAAAATAAAAAAACATAATGTTAATAAATATATGAGTTAAAGCAGTAAAACATATGAGTTAAGGCAGTAAAGCAGTAAAACAATGAGTTAAAGCAGTAAAACATATGAGTTAAAGCAGTAAAACATGAGTATAAGGCAGTAAAGCAGTAAACCAAAAGCATACTAATCCCCTTTGTTGCTAGGCAACACCTCTATTGATTTACTCATTTACTGGCTTTAAGGTATGTAATGTATATGAGTTAAAGCAGTAAAACATATAGTTAAAGCAGTAAAGCAGAGAGTTAAAGCAGTAAAACAGTAAAACAAAAGCATACTATTCCCCTTGTTGCTATGCAACAGCTTCTATTGATTTACTGATTTACCGCTTAAAAGGTATGTAATGTTAATAAAATATATGAGTTAAAGCAGTAAAATCATATGAGTTAAAAGGCAGTAAAACATGAGTTAAGCAGTAAAACAGTAAAACCAAAGCATACCCCCTGTTGCTATGTAACACCTCTATTGTTTACTGATTTACTGCTTTTAAGGTATGTAATTTTAATAAATGATGTGAGTTAAAGCAAGTAAAACATATGAGTTAAAGCAGTAAAACATGAGTTAAAGCAGTAAAGCAGTAAAACAAAAAA
>JABUQX010129157.1:2500-5000 GCA_015478945.1 Trachelipus rathkii | reverse complement strand
ATTGGTATTGCAAAGAGGACAAAATAATTCTAGGGTTCTAAATAGTTATGTTAGATGAAAAAATTAAAATTATTTCTATAAATACTGGAGTATAAGAGGTTAAGATGTCTTGAACCTATGTTAGGAACCAATGGTCGTAACCCTGAAACAGAGCAAGAAACTTTGGAAGGAAATAAAAAAGAAGTCATTTAGAAGAACCAAAATTAAGCCAAAAGATCCAAAAAGCGAAAAGTATAAAAAGGTTGAAAGAATAGAGATTGTAAATTAAATTTTAAAACCCAGTGTGGCATGATAAAAAAAAAGTACATTTGACACTGAACATATGAGATTCTGGTATAGGAAGAGACATTATTATTATTATTATTATTATTATTATTATTATTATTATTATTATTATTATTATTATTATTATTATTATTATTATTTATATATTATTATATTATTATTTTATTATTATTATTATTATTATTATTATATTATTATTATTATTATTATTATTACTTAAATTTGAGAATTATATGAATATAAAAATGCTTACGTAAAATTTAGATGATCTTTTAAATTGTAGAAGATATCGTTACATAAAGCAGATCTGCGAGTTCCTTCAGTCATGTTCGGGATAACAGTTGAAAATGGAGAAGTATACTGAAAAAAATTGATTCCTTTTATTATTATTATTTTATTATTATTATTATTATTATTATTATTATTATTATTATTATTATTATTATTATTATTATTATTATCATTATTATTATTATTATTATTATTATTATTATTATTATTATTATTATTATTATTATTATTATTATAGAAATTTTCGTTTGATAAATTACTAATTAAATTTTATGAAAGTTTAAGAATTTTTGTATTTTAATCTATTTTAACAATGGCTGTTAGAGGTGTAGCGGATAATGCCGCATCCGCATCCGCATCCGCTTTTTCGGATTATCCGCATCATTTTCACTCGCATCCGCATTAATTTTTTTGCGGATAGCGATAGTATTAATCTATGAATTATGAGAAACGTGTGTGCACTGCCTTATATATATATATATATTTATATTATATATATATTATATATATATATATATATAATACTATATTTTATATTTATATATATATATATATATATATATATATATATTATTATTATATATTATATATATATATATAATATATCATATATATATATATAATATATATAAATATATAGTGAATGGGGGTTTAATTTAGTTTCCCCCAACAGAAAATATTTTCCCGAATGAACCAAAAAAACGAATGAAAAACTCTTTAGCAGTAACAATTATTTTGAAAAATATTTGAAAAAAAAACTTCTTTTTCTTATATAAACATCAATAATGAAAAATTATATATTAAAAATGTTACATTTGTTATATGATATAAATAATATAAATATGTTATAAAAAGTAGTTATACTTTATAAAAACTTAGATTTGAGCAATAATAATGAAGTTTTTTTTTTTTCTTTTTAACCATAAAACTCCATTTTGTTTTTCTATAATTTTCAGAAAATGAAGGTATACGCCATCTATGGGGAGTTTCGGCAATTTTTCGTTTTACTATATTTAAAATATTCCATTTTTTATAAAAGTTAGACCATAAAATATAACTTTTTTAAATATGTATAAAATATTATAATAAAAATAAAAGTTATAAATTTGTCAAATGTAAATATTATTATTATTTGTATAAAAACTTAATTATTATTAATGTAATTTTTTTTATTATAACTTTGTACGACTTTTTCGTTAAAAATAAATAATCTGGTGTTTCTGCTTTTGTCTTATTAGCCTTTAAAAGAGATAATTCGTAGCGCTTAGCTACCACTACAGAGATAACTTGCTAATATAGAACAATAAGCTGAAAATATCAAATCCGACCATACGAAGGCCAGAAGAAGAAACCTATTAAAGAAGTTGGAACTGCCTCGTCTCTACCCTGGAGTTGGACTACAAGATCTCCGACTGGCCCTACTTCTCTCCCTCTCTCTGAGCCTACCAAGAGGCTTAGGAACCTCCTCAGGGTTACCAAGAACCCTTTGGACGATCTTCAAGAGGTTCTCCTGTCGGTGGATGGTGCTATCTTCGCTTGACTTCCGAGATCTTCCAGTTCGGCTGCCACCTAAAAAGTAGTCTAACTACTAAAGAGATAATTTCGCAGGTAACCGCTGAGGTTACCTGTCATAGAGATAATTACAGAGAGTATTTTATACTCTCTGTTCCTTCCAGATTGTCCCAGAGTTGGCCAGAAGAACACCCAGCCTCCTGTTTAGCCAACGATTTACCAACGAGCTCGTGCAGATCAGCATACCCTCTCCGACAACCTACGACCGCCTTTGCCTTAGCCGGACTTCATCCGAACAACAGTCGACGCTATCTTGAAGGGAACAGACTGACACCGTACGGCATACACAAAAACAGCCTTAACTCTGAACATTAAACGCAAAAACAGGCGTGCTTAAGCATCCATTATGGTT
>JABUQX010129156.1:0-12687 GCA_015478945.1 Trachelipus rathkii | reverse complement strand
ATTTAAGAAAAACTAATCAAACACAATTAAACAACAGACCAAAAAAATAAAAGTTAAAAAAACTAAATAATGAATTAATAATACTGAATAATACTGGGAGCACTTGATTTGACGAGTTGTATATAACCATAAAAGAATACAGGGAAATGTCACCGCTTTATTTAACCACCTGAATTAATGACAGCCAGTGCACCGTCCAGTTGCAACATTGCTTGTTAATTATATATATATATATATATATATATATATATATATATATATATATATATATAATATATATATATATATATATATATATATATATATATATATTATAGTATACTATATATTATAATATATTATAGTTATAATAAGTTAGTATATTGGATTGAATGAGAATAAACTTTATTTAAATAAAATTAGGTCCTACTGTGATTACGAAAGCATTCTCTGCGACTTGCAGGGTCTGAAAATATTTATTTTTTTACTATATCTAACGATACTTTTCTTAAGCTACTTTCTTGAGCAACTTGTTTTTACCAAAACTTTTTTAACTTCTTTGACAAATGGCATTAGACAAAAAATGCATCATGACGTCTTTTAGGCGTGAAATTCTTTGTTTAAACTTGCAAAAAGTGATCAGAGATATCGTGAAATAATAGTATCAATGTATAAAAAAAATACCATTTTTTAACTTTCGTGCATTTTTGTACAAGTAACAAAACTTATCATAATTACACAATTGTCAGGAAAATTGTCAATATAAGATCCTCGGAATTGTGCAATCAATTTATAAGTATAATAAAACTACCATACATGCAATTGCATGTTCTGAAAAACATTTTTTATTTTCTCGCTTTTCTGTTGATTTGTTCTGTTCAGTTAGAGAGAACAGTTTTTTTTTTTGTCCACTTTAAAAACTACTAAATATAAAGTTTTCAACACTGACACAATATTACTTGAGCAAGATATTATTATATAGTATATATATTATATATATATCTATATATATATATTAATATATAATATATATAATTATATATTATATGACTATATATAATTATATATATTATATTAGAATATATATTATATATATATATATAATTATATTATTAATTATATATAGATATTATTATATTTATAATATATATATATAATATTATATATATAATTTATAGTATATACTATATATATAGTATATATTATATATATATAATATATAATAGATATATAGATATATTATATATATTATTATATATATATATATATATATTTTATATATATATAATTATATAATATATATATATATATATATATATATATAATATTATATATATATTATATATATATACTATATATTATATATAGTTGATATTGAACTTGCTTCCCTATTTTTCCATATTTAGCAGAAAAAAAAAAATATGACCTAAACTTTAACAGGAACCACAGTTTTCTGCTTCTTATGTATTCAAATTAACGAGCAGTTCTTTCGTAAAATCAATTAAAAATATATTTTTATAATTTTATTTATTGCTTAGTTTACCTTGAAGTTGATGATACACACAGGTGGTGTTTGGAGTTCGGAAACTCTTCGTTATTAATAAAGAGAGTAAGTGATTAATTCGTGGGAATAGTGTCTTTGGTGTCCTGTTTGAGTAAATTTAGTTTTTATATTATTCTAGATCCCTCTAAGTAGTTATTATATATCACGTAGTCTATATATTAATCCTTAGTATATGTTCTGTAGATATAAATAGATTTCTCCATGGATATTATATTTGATGTGGTCCATATATTTTATTTATATGAGCTCACGTGTGTAGGTATAACTATTTGTCTTGTGGGCTACGATTATATATATATATTATATATAGGGTACGCGAGATTATAATATAAACTGTAATTGTCCTAAGTCCTTCAATTAAACGACGGCATTAAGCATCCCAGATCTAATATAAATTTTAACTCAAGCGAGGAAAGATGTTTGCAAAGGGCTGCATTATTAATAAGTAATAACTGAAGAAGAAATTGACATTGTACATTTGAGTAAAGAGTAAAAAAAAGAATAATCTTAATTATTGAACTTGAACAATGAAGAAAATAAAGAAGACAAGAAAAGCAAATTGAAAATATGAGAAAAACAAAAGTATTAAAAAATTTGAAATTCTCAGAATTTGACAAAAAATATTAATAAACGGAAAGAAGAAAAAGAAGTAATTGAAAATTAAATAAGAAAAAATAATTGAATTGAAATACATTTTATTTTTTTAATAATTTAGAAAAAAAATAACATGGCCTGTAAATATTGTACCAGTAAAGAGTTATATATAGTACTTAATATATATATATCATTAACGAACCACTAATAAATAACATATAAATATATATATAAGATTCGGTACCTCATTATACATTAGTAATAAGTTATATATTAAATGATAAAAGAAAATGAAAACCATATGATATAAACGATAAAATGAAAAATTAAACTAAGTTGTATATATATTGTACCAAATAAAACTCTAATGTAAAATGGTACCATATAGATGGTAAAGTAGTTAATTAGAATAAAATCTAATGAAAATATTTCTACCATAAAAACAATAATAAATTGGTTGACATCAAAGTTACGAAACATTTCATGATAATAAATAAATGAATTTTAAATTTTGGATTAATTGATAATTTTTTTAATTTTTTATTAAAACATTCGTATCAAATTAATTACTTCTCATATATTCTGCATTAGTATTATATATATATTCATTATTCTTTGAAGATCAAAATTGGGTCTTTATTATGAAAATTAATATATGGTATGTATTGTCGTTAATACTGGGTCTATAGGTCAGTAGTGTAAAATTGAGTAGGATGAATCAGTAAATCACCACCTCGATGGAGAAAAAAATCGGACACACGAACCCATCTAAGTGCATGATGGTAGCTGTTACTTTAATATTGAGACACAACCACGTAAGGTAAATTTCGTATTTTCCAGTAAGTCAGTTAGGGTGGTACCGATCAGGGGATACTGTGTTTAAGTTTTGTAATTAGATTAGAAGTAAAATATGGTAGCAATAACGATTAAATAGATAAGTTATTTCTATTATTAATAATTATAAAAGGAAACATTAGGATTGAGTTGTAAGTGTGTTTTAAGCCTAGTCATGTGTAATTGGTTGTTGAAGTAGTTATTCCCCAATATCTAAACCGGAAGCACAGGAAACCTAACCTCTTTCTTTCCATAAGTCAATATTGTAGATTATAGTTCCTTTTGAGATTTCTAAAATATAAGAGTTATATTTTCATTTCTGCTGTGAGGGCAAATATAATTATGTATGGGAGACGTCACACAACGTGGGGTCGCGAGTTGTCTCGAGTTAAAGGATTAGAATGTCTGATTTGTGATTAGAAACGGGAGTCGTAGAGTGATTTTTATATAGTATTAGTGAAATTAATTTATTTTTCTGTAGTATTATAAAAACGATCGAAAATGTATTATAATAGTTGATACGTAGAACCTGCAATCTTTTATTCGAAGTAAAAATGGCATATTTTTTGATAGTGTAAACACCAAGGCTTACTAATGCAAAGTGAATTCATGGAGTAGCGGATAAGTTTGCGAAAATTTGTGTATTTTAAGTTGGAGGATTTTGCGCCAAGAAAGAGAAGCGCAGGAATGAAGAGTTTGATAGAGACAAATGCAGGAGAGCAAAAGGGGATGGAGGACATGGAAAGGCGAATGGAAGAGGAGATACTTGATTATCTGTAAAGAGAAAATGGCTGTGAAAAATGGAAAATATAGTAAAATGAATACAAAAGCGTTTGTTGAACAGGTTTGCTGATGGGATTGGAGAGAACGGAATGAATGGAACCCAACAACAGGTGTGGACCTTTACATCTCCAAAGGTTATAAAGTGGAACAATTTGATGAAAGGAGTGAGCATGCGGGAAAAAAATAAGTGGGAAGGAAGAAGGACGAGAAGGTGTGAAAACGCCAAAGATGATGAAAAAGTGTACAGTGGAGTGTATATGGAGTTACAGTAGGGGATGTTGGACCTGGGATGAATTGGGCAACCATTGTTCTGTGGTTGGTCTGCAGATTAAGGATTTGTACTTAATATCATTATATATTGACAGGTTGTTTAGTAATGCGGTAAAAAATGGGTGCACACAAAAGTTGAGAAAAATTTAGTTAGGAATGAGAGAAAGTTTTCGAGGATAAATTTGAAGAAAAAGGGAGTAAATTAAAAGTATGAGAAGGAAAAAAAAATGACTTCTATAAGCATTTGGTAGAATGGTGATAACAGTTTGCGACTCGTGATAATTCCTAAACTACAAGTTATAGATTCATAGATCACGTGCTGTTTCGGTAGATACAGAAGGTGAGGTGAATTTGTGTTTCGAGTGTGGCTAGGAGATAATTTCTAGACTCGGTGGATGTCTGGTTTTCTGAATCTGAGCGCTTAGAGTGGAATAAGTTAGTGAGTGCTCATTCGGGACCTATGCCAAAATGATATTTTTAAACATTATATATTAATGTGTGTTACAGTACGAAAGAGTTGTTGAGGAGTTCGTTTTAGGAATATGAGGTTATGTAGGGAGTAAAGTTTGACGAGAATAAGTATCAATTTTTTTGTGTGTATGAAGAGTGAGTTTCGGGCGATTTTAGAGGCTTTCCGAATGCTTTGACATTGTGCTATTTAAGCTTGTTTCATCTGAGGGTTGAAGCCAAAAATATCTCTGAAGTTGGGAGGTTAATCTCATAATAAGAAATCGTTATTTGAACCAGCTGATTTTTTGGTTTTGGTGCGAGAGTGAAAGTGGTTGCAGTGACTATATTTAGATTGAGAAGTGAGGTAATGCTGTTTTATTAACAAGCAGGCGTTGGAAAGAGTGATGAAGGATTTTGAACATTTATGTAGGGATGTCGTGCATCGAAATTTGGAAATATACCAGTTAGGAGTACAGAGTAGAAGAGAAGTTTTAAATGTCCTGGAATGCCAATTGATTAACTTTGGTTATAAATAAACGGGACATTAAGAGATTTGTTTGCGGAAGACAGCTATTGTTCTTTGGAGACCGCGTTTTCCGAACTCTGTTGCAGAATATTGTGAATCGTTTTGCTGATATACAAGTGGATTGATAGTTTAAGAATATTGATTTCAAATGGGCGGGTTGAAAAAATTTGGAATATGCCATACCATAAACTACAATCACGAGAACCGTACTTGATTAAAAATTGACGTTGGAGGATGTTTTAGGCAAATTTGCGTGAGTGTTAATGATAGGGAGTTTTGAAGTGTCGAGCTCGAGAGTAGAGAATTAAAAAGGAATGAACGACTAGAAACCTGGTGTATTAATTCGGGGTTAGTGCGGTAAACACTAACACGGAATTACTCCGTAGACGAAATCAATAGGGCATTTTCTACCACCCCCTTCATGTATAGGATCGCCTACGCTATTTAAGCGCATCGCACTAGAATAGCACCCCTATGACTCAATGGCTCTGAATTTTGGACAGATTTTATAACACAGGTGGTTTTGGAGATCGATTGTGAAATATATGATGTGAATGCAGGACGGTCCGTGATTTAATTTTGCGTAATTTTGCCTGCTGCGTCGTCTATGTTTGCCATTTTTTGGGATGCTTGTGGAAGGACCCTGTGGTGAATGATCTACACACCAAACGTGTACAAAAGAAAAAATTAACGATCCTGGGGTTCAAAGGATTAGAGGTTCGTGGAAACCAAGAAAATAACGCAATCTTAGCGGAGTTGCGAATAGTGGATGGTAGACAGTTGACGGTTCGTTAGTGGGATTTCAAGTGGGAAGAATGGGTCATATTTATTGGTATTTTTCGTTAAATAGTAGATGGTCAACTGTGGTTGGTTCTGAGATTTATTCGGTGTGTGCTCATGGCCATGAATGACCGAGAACCCGTAATAGGAGCGTTGGGGTTGAAATTAGATGATAGTTGGTTGAGGACTGGATCACTGTTGCTGGTGAGTGTGAGGGGTGGGTAAAAAGGAACCACACCTCGATATTGGGGCCATATAAAAGGACTAATATGATACTTATATGTAATCCCAGATGGCATTGATTCTCGAATGTGATGGGTCACTGTATCTTTGCAACTTTGGTAGTGGTAGTAGATAAAATATTATAGAGTATATATATACACTATAGACGAAATGATAGTTATATAGTAGTGCTTAATATAATTCAAAATCAATTTTATGACTTAATATATACATATATATAAGTATTACCGTCTTTAGTACCTTCCATAAAATAAATATATATATATCCCCATATTAATTATAAGGTATATATATATATTATATGGAGAGAGAGAGAAGAGAGAGAGAAGAGAAGATGAGAAAGAAGAAGAAGATTGAGAAAGAGAGGAGAAGAGAGAGAGATGGAGAGTGCCGAGAAGAGAGAGAGAGAGAGCAGAGAGAGTTGATCACTAAATACAACATACACCAACATTGTATTTTATAGATTTGTAAGAAACATTTGAACAAAAACACAAACATGAGTTAATTATGGAATTCCGCGTCGTTTTATTTCATGTTCGGATTAACATCTTTCTTAAAAAAATTTTCAAACATTTTTTCCGGACTATATGTTTATCTGTTTAAATTTGATAAACATTGTTCCTCTTATTACTACTTAATTTAAAAATAAATTATTGAAGAGGATGATGAGATAGGTGTTAGATAATCATGTGTAGGTTGAAGTTTTGGAAAAAAAAATTGCTGCATTTTTAGCTTAAAACGAAAATAATTTACAAAAACTATTTTAAAATAAAACTAGCCTCATCGTTGAGCTCCGTCCGAACGCAGGAGTTCAGGCTTGCTTACAGTTTGCCTGGCTCACGAAATTCCGAATTGGAACGAAAAAGATAATGACGTTATATATATAATCAGAAAATACATTTGAAAGTGTTATCCCTCTAAAAAAAAGCCAAAATTAGTCTAATTTTTCAGAACTTTATTTTTTAATTTTTATTGAACATATACTTAAAATGTATGGAAAACTTGGTCTCCTGACTCTTCCCTAATGCACTTTTTTAAAATTTTTTTTAAATCACATGATAGTTTCATAATACAAAAAATAATAATGTAATTCTGCTAATAAAAGCTATTAAAGTTTGAATAACTACTCAGCCAGCCCACCGTGGAAAGGAAGCGGATCACTGATGAGGTAAAGTGACTGCCAACCATCTGCTTAAATTGCCTTTACGTATAATTTCAATTTTATATTTTAATTTTTACTTAATATAATAATTATTTATCATATTAAAATTGATAATAGTAATAAAAATGTCAATAATGATAAATAAAATACGAATATAAATAAGGTGGTCCGACTCACCCTCTCCGCCTAAAAATTTTGATACTTTTTGAATTCGTTTTTTATTAAAATTTCATTTTTAAAAAATTTTCTAATAATAGTAACTTTTATTACATTTAAATTAATTATAATGCAATAAAATGTCAATAATAATGCGAAATACTAAAGCACGGTGGTCCTGAGCCAAATTCTCCATCAATTTTTACGTATGGGTGAATCGACCAAGTTAGGCCCCGCTTTTTTGCCACTAATACTGCTTGGATCAAAAATTACATTTGCCAGTTTAAAGCTAACATACTGAGTGTATCCACTGAAAAAATAATTAAAATCGATCCACAATTTTTCATTTTATAACGAAGTAAAAACTCTCATTTTTCAAAAGTGAAGTTCTATTGAAGGAAATTTTTGTACCTCACTTCTTAACATTTTTTAAAAATATAAAACTTCTAGAATTAAATATGATCTAAATAAACTTGTATACTACCGCGTGGCTATAAATGAGCGAAATTTTTTTCTTTTTATTATTTTTATTTTATTTAGAGGGGACCGAATAACCCCTCCCTAAAGAGGGCGGGCCCGGGTCACCCCGCCCGACGCTATAGCTATATGTTTTAAATGTGCAGTAATCGCTCAAAAAAACTTTAGAGAATTTTTTGACACCATTTTTGTAAATTAAAAGTATAGTTATAATACAATAGTTGGGTAATGTTTTCTCACATTAACATAATTACCATCAATTTTTATGAAAGAATGAAATATGAATATTAAAATTAAGTGTTGCAAAAACTTATAATAATTAATAAATATATTTTACCTTATTGAATTAATATTATAAGTAATAAATCATAATCAATATTATGAAGTTTATAATTAATAGGCTTATTAAAATAAAAATTTCTAATAAAATATTAATATTTTGGTAATTATTTACAATAAGTGTCTCTAAACAGATTTTTATGAAAATCTCAGCATAGACTATAAAAAATATTGTAATGAAGAATAAAAAAAATTATTTGTCAGTCTCTTTAGGAAAAAAGTTAGCTTCTCAAAGTTTAGCATTTTCAGTTTTCTTATAAAAAATAAACAGGCTTCGAGATTGGTTTAGGACCATCCTAATTCAGCTGTTAGTAAGATTTGTTACGTATACATATTATACTTAACAAAATGTATAAACTGAACAAGTGGGGTCCTAAACCGAGACCTAACCTGGATGGATCATTGATGCCGTAAATCTATACCTAACCTAGATTCATCCAGGTTAGGTTTCGGTTTAGGATCCTTCTAGTTCAGTTTGATACGTTTTGTTAAGTATAATATGTACTTAATAAATCTTATTGTAACCTGAATTAAGATGGTCCTAAACTGGTCTCAAAGCCCATTCATTTTTTTTTTCTAAGAAAACCCTATGGGAAAATGCCATACTTTGAGAGGCTAACTTTTTTCCTTTAGAGACCAATATAATTTTTTTTTTTATTCTTCATTGCTATTTTTTGTCTGCTGTATTTTCATAAAAATAAGATCCCCCGTTTGGCTCAGTGGGTTAAGGTGAGCTTTTTGGCTCACCTTGAGAACATCATTCCCTCTCAGTATGGGTTTGAGTTCTAGTGAACGGACACAAAAAATGTTAGATTTTCTGTTTCTGCAATATTTACGTATTGCAGTTTACAGCATAGTGTATTACACTAATCTCAATAGACGCACATCACAACCATAGCCAACACATACAACAGAACACCCCATTATGAAATGCAAAACATCACTCTCTCTATCTGTATCTAGTACAGAAGCGTCTTAGCATGCGAACCCACGCTTGGGGTGGAAAGCACTCCCAATGAGTTCAGCTGAAGCAGGGCTTGCTATCGGCCTTCAATATCCCTGCAATTAAGTAATATAAGTAGTAATAATCAGTCGACCTAGGGTGGCCATAATTAAATAGATAAATAAATAAATATATTTTTGAAATGTAGATACTTACCAGTCTGCAGCCAGTCTTAATATTAGCTCAAAAATTCTTCCAATATTAGAGACTTCTCTTAAAATATTTATATTTAGCCATTAATTTTAAATAAATAAATTTAAATTTAATATTGGATATATATTTTATAAATCTAGAAATTAAATTTAATTAATTTAACATATTCCCCTTAAAACATTACAGATTTATTCCCATATGAAAAGGAACAAACTCTAATCCCTATTATAGGGAATAAGTTATGACCATTTCTTTATATAGTCAG
The DNA here is from genome assembly GCA_015478945.1 of Trachelipus rathkii. Classification (NCBI taxonomy): domain Eukaryota; kingdom Metazoa; phylum Arthropoda; class Malacostraca; order Isopoda; family Trachelipodidae; genus Trachelipus; species Trachelipus rathkii. Next base: position 3,109 of record JABUQX010129156.1, on the reverse strand, counting down.
GATTTTCTTTAATAATAAAACTGTTGCATTTAATAGCAGTCATTCTCTTAGGTCAGCCAACCACAAATTGTGACGTCTTCTTCACTTCATTGATTAATTGATGCATATTTGGATGTTTCTGTAGGAGATACTTTATTATGAGAAATGCAAAGTTCAATGGGATATAAAGAATCATGTACAGTCACAGGTCTTATTTTGTCATTATTATTACTACCTGTTAACCATAATGGGATGGGATTTGTTGATAGATTTAATTAGTATAAGATCATTAACCTTTATTTTATTTTCCCATGAAATTTCATATATATATATATATACCTAATTTATTACTAGTTTCCCTTAAACTTAAGAAATTTTCTTTATATACTGTACCTTAATACTTTAATGATTATAAAGAAATTTTCTCATTTTTCTAAGGTTTATTCTAAAATATTTTGATTACGGTTTCCAGGCATGTTACAATTAAGCCTTATAAAAGAACTAGGGTTAGTTTGTAAATCGTCAAACCCAGGGCTGTAAATTAAGGGTTTTGAATGAAATATGTTTTTAATGAAGGAAGGAAATGGTGATTAAAGAGTTGAAAATTATTTAACTTTTGACCTACAAATCACTTTATACATGCAGTTTTTCAAAGTTTCTATTTTTCCTAAAAGTCACCGAACCAGTTAGAAAGAATACAATGGGATTTTAACACATTTGATTTTATTTTATTAATTATTTAGCAAATTCCTCAGCTTTGACAATATTATCACGCTTTCAAAGGTTTGTGCATTGTTGGTATGAATATAATCTTGGATGGAGTAATTACAAACACTTTGAAATGCTAATAAATTCTGCATACTCATGTTGGGTACTAATTTTGTGTGAATTGTTCTGATGTTAAGACTAGTAAAGTCGATTTAATCAAAATTTATAATTGAAGTGACGAAATACATGTGATGCCTGGGAAGACTCATAAATTTAGGGTATTGGAAGGCATGAATGTTTTTTATATTTATGAAATCTTATAAAACCTTTTTAATAGCTACTATGCCTTTTGGATATCAAAAACCTTTTTCTTGTATAATTTATAGTTTAAACCTAGATAGGTGTACCTTTTGATGGAAATGATGTAAAATGATGTATTCTTGATAAAAGAATAGGATTATAAATGTTATAATTAAAATTTGAACACTGAAAATTCCTATCTTTAGATCTTAAAACATTGAGATTAATCAACCAACCAACCAAGAGTGTCGTAACATTATTTGTAGCTACTAGATTTTAAAAATTAACTTCAGTGAAACAGGGAGCTTATACTTTTGATCCAATAAATCATTATCTTTTTATAAGGGTCTTTAATTTTATTACAAATATGAACAAAAATATTTTTGTGTTTATAACTTTGTCAAAATTAGAATAAGAAATTTTTTTAAAAGTTAATTAGAATCTTATAACTGACTGCTGGTCTGTGTGTGTTATCATAACTAGTATAATTATTAGTAAGAACCAAAAATTTTTTCAATCATTAGAAAGACTTTAATATGGGAAACTTGGCCATTTATGTAAGTTTTTAATAACCAAAGTAGTTTTAATAAATTTTCTAGTTTTCATAGCAGGATTTTTCTCATTGTTGACGTAATGAAAACCATTTTAATTTATTCTAAATCTTTTAATTATTTTATATTAAAGTGTTTTGATCGTTAATATATTTTGCTTTTAACTTTAGTTTCACCCTATTTTTATCCAATTAAGTAGCCTACTACCTGAAAGTCACAAATATTAACATTCAAATATAAAATTTTAATAGGCTTCCAAGATGGAAACAAAGCACCTAAGGACTAAAATAACTTGGTTCCAATGTTGGAATGCGTTAAGATTTTTTAAAGAGTTACAGGAGTTTCCCTAAACTTTGTAAATAAAAATTTATTCTCATTATTTCTGGTACAAAACCATAGCAAAGGGTAGATATATCAATATATATACCTATATTCTGCTGTAAAGTGGGGACCATTTATATTTGGTGAAACTTTTTTCTATCCAATTATCTTGGGTAATTTTTTTTTAATTCATTTAAAATATCAAATAAAATCTGTGGCTGTTTTAAAAGAGCCAATGTAGAAAAATGTCATTTTTCAGGAGCAAAAACTAATTTTTTTTTACTGCATTCATCACAATGTTCTGATACTTTTTAAAATTGGTGTATCTTTGTTGTTATGGTTATGATTACATTGATCTTCCAAACACTGAAAATTACATTTTGAAGTATTACAAAAATGTACGGTACTTTGCATTTCTCGAAATTTTGATATTGACACTTTTACCACAGCCATAGAAATATTTGCTAATAAATAGCTTTGAACTAAACCTATGCAATGACAATTTTTGTCACTGTACATTAGAGCATTAGAAATAAAAAGACAATAAGCCACATGGGCTTATCGACACCAAATTTGATTTTCATTCAAATCCACAAACCACCCTATGGCTTGTCAATAACTTGCATACTATACATAAAGTCTACAACTAAAAGAAAAAAACTATAGCTAAAGAACTTGCTAACTACACAACAAGCTTTAATAACTTTATAGTTAGAACATACAGTTTAACCTTAATAACTACTGTAAAACTAAAAACCTGCCAATTTGGCTTAAGTCAAAATATACTCTGATACCCAAACCATCCATCCATATACCTATCCAATCCTTTCTTAAATGTTGCAATTGTGTCACACTCAACAACCTCCTGTGGAAAACCATTCCAAAATTTAACAATCCAGTTACTGAATGAATGCTTTCTTAATTTTCTTACTATGCCCCCCTGGTCTCCCATCCGTGCTCTACTATGAAAAATTTATTGGCCTTTGTCATTTAATTCTAATTCAGAGCTATTTATAGAGATGAAATTTATTTTCGAGTTTTTGCAGTTGAGCATGAAACCCAGCAGACCATTTTAGATCTCCCATGTTTGTTTATTCCATTGGCTATTCTCCTTTCTATGACTTGGGATTTACTGATGTAAATCAGTTATTGTAGGGGTCATATACTAAGGAAGTGTATGACCAGATTTTTTAAGTTTTATATAAATGCGAAAACGGTTAAACACCAAATTGAACTGAACCAGCACATCG
>JABUQX010129155.1:12500-24434 GCA_015478945.1 Trachelipus rathkii | reverse complement strand
ATGTGTTGTTGTTGTTGTTGTTGTTGTTGTATGATTTGAACAAATATATTTTAAATTGTTCCTTATTGTTTTATTATCAAAATTAACTTCAAGTATTTGCATTATTCGAAAAAAGATGTATTTTTTGTTTTTTGTTTTTATACACCCCATTGTTTCCCCCCCCCCCCCCCTTTTTTTAAAAATAAATTTTTCTTTTTTTAAATCCATTTAAAAATACTTTGTTTAAGAAAAGATACAACTATCTGTTTTAAGTGAGCATTTTTTGACTTTTAGGCATCTAAAATAAAAAAAAATAAATAAAAAAAATCAATAAATAAAATGAGAATTATATTTTAAAAATACTCAATTTTATTAACCTAAACATATTAATTTGGGTAAACTATGTAGAGTTTTTTTTTCTTTTTTTTTTGAATTATTCCAAATTATATTTGCAGCCAACGATATTTACCCCTTTACCCCTAGACGAGTGAGGAAAAACAAATTGTCTTTATTAATATTGCAGTATAAGCTATACAAATATGTTTATTAAATTCCGCTGAATCCGGAATGCACAAAGGGTTCTAAAATTCAAAATTAAATTTATTGAATCCATTTTAGGGTTGGCCGACACATAGGGTGCGGTGCGTTGCGGTGCTCAGTTCGGATTGAAATATAAAATTGCGAAAATTTCCGGTGTTGGGCAAACCTTATTCCATATGTACGGAGAATAAAGTAATTAATACAAGCTAAAAAAAGTTATGTATTATACTCGATAAATGATATATTCAAAAAAAAAATTGTAATGCAAAATTAAGAAAATCAAATTGCATGAGATAAGAAAATAGTAAGAGAAAAAAATAATATAAAATCCCATTTCTCAGACGCTATAGGCTGTATTGGATGATTTAGTTGAAGAACATAGTGTTATATTTGATGCTTCAACAAAATTGAGACTATTTTTGATGTCAAAGCTATTTAGATAGTCTTCTGGGTTCTTCAACCTGTGTGAAAATTAATATATTATATATATTCAATATATATAATATATATATATATATATATATAGTATATTATATATATATATAATATATATATGATAAGTATATATATATAACATATACTAAAAAAAAATGTTTTTTGTTTAAGCATATAAATATATACCATATATAACTTTTATTTATCTATTATATATATATATTATATATATATATATAATTATATATAATATATATATATAATATATATATATATATTATATATATATATATATATATATATATATATAATATAATATATATATATATATATATAATAATTAGAATCGGATCTTTCTCTTGTCTTATTAAAAAGCAGACATAAATGGCAAAATCATTATGCGGTGGTAAAAGCAGTAGGGCTATCCATTTTTTCCCCGACCGCGGATGGCCGCTCGATAATTTTTGAAAACTTTTAAATTTTGCGTTAATTTTATCCCTGGAAAGTTCAAAAACCACCGTTCGTTGTTTGTAGATTTACTCTGTTAAAACAGGTGAGCCAAAAGTTGACCAGGAGTGGAGCAAAATTTACACTTAATAGAGGAACATTTTAAGTCATATCTCCATTATTGGTAATTCTTATACCAAATTTCATAGAGAGTGATTTGTTAGGGATTCTTTAATTTGGCCTTTCCTGTTTTTTTTGGGGAAAAAATATTCACCATGAAAATGAATCCGAAAAAATGTGTTAAATATCGAAGAAATTTCCATTTTGTGGGTGTATTATTAAAAGAAGGAATAATTAACGAATATAAAATTTTTTTGAGCTTGTGATGATACAACTAATTAGTTAACTTAAAATCTTTGTATTTTGAAAAGTGGTTAAATATTTTAAAAATTACAGAGGGTCCAAAAATCAATTTTCGGAAAAAAAAAAAAAAAACCATGAAGAAGCCCCTTGTATTGAGATCCTCAATGTAACTTTTGAACCTTAATATCTGCTGATGAGGTAAGTCGTGCTAAAAAATCTAAATTTTCACCACATTCGATTCAACGCCCATAGATTGTTCCTTACCTGCAATAGTGACTTTGGTATTTGCTTGTTTTAAGAAATACAGCCATTCAAAAAATGCCCCAAAAAATTGTTTTTTTTTTTAAGATTGTGGTGTATGATTAGCACATTATTATATTATATAATTCATTGAAAAAAATAAGAAAGACAAAATGAATAGGTGGCATTCGAAGGAGAGAGAAATGAAAACCAATGTAAAAAAATTTAATTTTAAGCGATTAATATATACATAGTATGTACCGTTTAAATCTACTTGAAAAAAAAAGTTTAACTCAATACTTTTAAAAAGTATATATAATATATATAATATAATATAATATATAAATATATATATACTATATATTATATATATATATATATATTAATATAATATTATAATATATAGTATATATATATATATATATATATATATGTATGATACAAATATTAGCAAAAGAACTAGATATAAAAAATATATATAGTAAAAAATAAATATTAATAATATTATATATATTACTCATCCTGTTTGAATAGTTGAAAATTTCAAAAATAAAAACTTCAACAACTGCTCTTATTTATCTTTAAAAATCATTTAAAAGCGTATGCGTTTTTTGAAAGAAAAAAAAGCAAAATTTTCTGAAAAATGAATGCATAATCTTGGCTGATTTTGCCGAGAACTACACGTACGTAGTCCAAGACGAAATTCAAGGGTATCATTGGTCAATGACCAAGCTACTTTGCACCCATTTCTTCTATTTTTAGAGATGAATAATAAGTAATTAAGAAGTCACTCATTTTGTGCTTTAAGTAACTTACTTAGAGTACAAACACATCCAGTTGTTCACGTCTTCCGAACATAGGAGTAAAATTATTATTAACCATAATTTGCCTAAAGTTGAAAAACTAGTATATTTTCAGATGGAAGTGGTAGCCAGTATAAGAATAAAAAATTTTTGTTAAACATGCCATCACCAAAAAGATTCGCATTAAAAGCTGAATTGGCATTTCTTTGCAATCTTCCACGGGGAAAAAAATTTGCGTGATGGGGTTGGAGGAAAAACAAAGCGCGAATTAAGCAAATTCAGCTTACAAAGAACAACAATTGGACCAAAGTTATTAATAAAGACCAAATATATTCATACAATAGAAAGAAAAATGAAGAGGAAAAAAATGTTCTCGTAAATTGAAAGAAAATCAGGAATATCTGAGAGGCTCAAAACGAGATATGAAATGTTTGAGAATTTAAGGGAAACAAAAACTTTCAAAAAATTCTTTCCACTTTCAGAGAACATAATTAAGTGCTATCCAACCTCAAAAACTGGCGTTACAAAGACCACTGTGTCAGCAAAATTGTTTCATTAAGGTAGAGATAAAATGACACAGTAGCTTGCTTATATGATGACCAATGGTGGATGGGAAAGTCATAAAAGAATAAGTTGCGAGAACGATGAGTTTACATATATTTGTATCATCCTTACCCGACCCCAGAACTTCATTCAAGATGTCAAATTGCGATCGGGTATGGATCCCAATGAAAAATATTTTACGAAAACTTCTGGCTTGAAATAAAAAATGTATTAACAGGCAGAAATACAGTCTCAAACAAAGTTTCCGAAGAAATCTCTTCTTCTGAACAATCACAGATACCAGGCAAAGTAAAGTATATAATATATATAAATATATATATTAAGATATTCATATAACAAAAGTTACCATTTCTTATAAACATGCTTTATAAATAATATTATATATATATATATATATATATAAATATATATATTACCGGTATATACTGCTATAATTTTATATTTGCATTTAAAGGCTTTTTGTTATGTTTTGCACATTACATGATATATATATAATAATATACTATATATTTATATATATATTATAAATTATATATATATATTATATTTATATTATATAGATATATTTAATATATATATATATATATATAGAAAATTTTTCAAAAGTTATTGACGTTTATTTTTGCCATTACAGAGATATTGTACATTCTTATGTATTATTAACCTTTAAAATTAGAATTTTTTTAACATTGTTTTCATTTCTCCGTGATGCCACACTATTTCATTTGTCTATGTATTGTTTTGAACTATAATAACTATAAAAATAAGCTATCATAACACAAGCTTGAAAAAAAAAAATTTTGGGGCATTTTGAATGGCTGTATTTCTAAAAACAAGCAAATACCAAAGATCAATATTGCAGGTGAAGGGACATCTATGGTAGTAGTATAATGCTGTGAAAATTTCCAATTGATCGCACTTACCCATCAGAGATATTAAGGCTCAAAAGTTACCGATTTTCCGAAAAATTGATTTTGGAAATCCTTAAATTTTTTTTAAAAATATTGACCAAAACTTCAAATAAAGATTTAAGTTAAAGCCTACTTTAGTATGTATCATCACACAAATTTATATCGTTAAATTATTCCTTCTTTTAATAATTACACCCACGAAAATGGAAATTTCCTCGATTTTTAACACAATTTTTCCGATTCATTCACCAAAAATATATTTCCCAAAAAAAAACAGGAAGAAAATCTATCTTAAAGTATCCCTAACAAATCACTCTCTATGAAATTTGGTATAAGAATTACCAATATGGAGATATGACTTAAAATGTTACCTCTATTAAGTGATAAATTTTGCTCCACCTGGTCAAACATTTTGGCTCACCCTGTTACAACCAGAGTAAATCTACAAAAACGAACGGTGGTTTTGAACTTTCCAGGGATAACATTAACGCCATGCAAAATATAAAAGATTTCAAAAATTATCGAGCGGCCAACTTCCATTTTTTGTACGCAAAAAATGGATAGACCCAGTAATATAATGTTATAATAAAGTGTATGTGTATTAAATTCTATTATTAATCTGAATTATTTTCTCAAACTTACAACAATGCAGAAAATATAACTTAGTGATTTGTTTTTTGGATGGGTGAGGGGGGGGACGGGTTTTTTATTGTCAACTCAAAATATTTTATGCTGACGGTTTCAAAAAAGTCAAAGCTTATCTTCATCGAAAGTTTTCCCACCAAAGGTTAAAAAAAAGGTTATATATTATTATATATATATATATATATATATATATAATATATATATATATGATATATATATATTATATATATATATTAATATAAATATATATTAATATATATATATACATACAGGGCGTATCCAGATTTTTTTTTCGGGGGGGGCCAAAAATCGTCTATATATTTATAATATATTATTATATATATATAATATATATATATATATAATATATATATATATATATATATATATATATAATATATAATATAAATATATATATATAATATATTATATATATATAGATAAATATATATAGTATATATATAGTTATATTAAAGTGGAAAGGACCAAAATATAAATTTCTAAAAAAAAATGGGAGTAATTATTTAAATTACTAAAATCATCTTACCTAAATTGTTAACTTTAATCGCCGGCATGAATGAGCAAAATCCGAGATAACATCTCCAGTTTTATGTCAATATTCGATGTATGTAGAGTAGTGCAAGTCCATAAGTCTTTCACCTCCAATAGTATTTCTCAAGTAGTTTTCAGAAGGTCATAATGTTGAAAATCTTTCTACTGAAGCAATAGGACACGGTAAAATTGCCAAGATTTGCAACAAGATGTAAATAAATTTGGAAATTGTGACAAGCGAACAAAGAAACTAGTTCGTCTTATTGCTGTTTTGACAATCCTGTGCTTGTGATGCCATTTCAACTTCCAAAATCCCATTCTGCTTTTACTAAAATCTTCTATTAGGCTTTCGAGGTCTTCTTGTAAAATTGTTACACAATCTTTATCTTCTCATATAGCACATTACAATTGTTCGGTATGACAAATTGCAAGATAAGAAATTAAGTTCGTTTACGATTAAAAACCTCTCTCCTAATGGCTATAATAAATCATCCAAAAATGTATAAAAAAAGGATGTACAATAATAGGTTTGTGGGTCGGAAGTAGGTCTTGTATTCTTTTGAACTGTTAATTCTTGGTACAGCCATTTCACTACCCAGCTCTGATACGCTTTACACATTCTTCAAAAATCTGCTGAAATCCTAATGTTGCATTTTCTCTGAGGGCTTCAAGTTAGTTTTAACTAAGAACTTACAAGAGTTTTCCTGACAGCGGACGAATTAGAAAAAATTAATTTAACCTCTGCCAACTTTATATTATTAACAGATATGATACTTAAAATTTTTTAGTGTCTATAAAATTTCGGGGGGGGCCATGGCCCCCCTGGCCCCCCCCTGGATACGCCACTGTATATATATATATATATATATATATAATATATATATATATATATATATTTATATATAATATAATATATATATATATATATATATATATATATATATATAATATAATATATATATAATATTATATATCATATATATATTTGGAAATCTGTTGTGGAGTAAGCTTCGTATTTCAAGACTTTAAGTTTCTCTTTGTCACGTTTCTTGAAAACGATGTGGCAAGGTTTGTTAATTTATTTACTTAAAGAAACAATTTTAAATACGTTATTTTATTTTCCTTTAAATGCAGTTGTATTTTTTTAGCGTGCGCACACACACATACACACACACGTACACACTTCCCATTTCTTTTTCTGTTTCTTCTTCGGTTTCTTTTCTTTCTTTTCTTCTTTTTTATCCTTTCTTCGATCTTTCCTTTCTTTTTTTTATTTTACTTCCATCTTTCCTTTCTATCTTTATTTCTTGATTCTTTCTATTTATTTTCTTTCTTTTTTTCATTTTTTTCTTTCTTCCTTCCTTTTTCTTCTTTCTTTACTTCCTTTTTCTTAATTTTCCTCCATTCTTATTTATGTTATTTCTTTTCTTTCTTTCTATATTTCCTTTAATTCCTTCTTTTTTTATTTTTTCTTTCTTGACCCTTTCCTTCTTTTATTTATTTTTTTTCTTCGTTTTCTTTCTTTGTTTTTCTTTATTTCTTATTTTATTATTCCTACTTTTTATTTCTTGTTTGCTTTCTTCATTCCTTTTTTTAATTTCTTTCTTCTTTCCTCTTTTCTTACTTTTTTCTTCTTCTTTGTTTCCTTTTTCTTCTTAATGATGTGGGTCCCCATTGTATAAACTCTTTTTAAAAAATTTCTTTTATACATCTATATAAAAAACTTTTACAAACTGCTGAGAAGACAGGTTTGAGTGGACTTGGAGAACTTGCAATTTGTTTTTTAAGAAAATGTTGAGTTAACACTTGTTTCCTTTTTTGAAATATTATACGTCTGCTTTCGAATCAAGTACAGTTATAAAAAACTATAAATTAGATCTCGTTCTTTAAACAAATGTTAGTTAACTTACAATAAGTTTGTGATCCTTATAAATATCATGTATATCAGATCATATATACCTATATATATAATAATAAACATATGTTTGTTTCTTTAATAATTATATTATATATATATATATATATATAATATAGTATAAACAAATATATAATATATATATATATATTTATATATATATAATAATATATATAATATTATATATATATATATAATTATACTATATATATATTAATATATATGTAAAAAATAGTGATAGCAAGAAATCATAATAAAATTTTTAATTGTTAAAAATAAAAAAACAAAAACTCAAACTTTGAAATTAAAAGAAAGACAACAGCAATAATAATAATAAATAAAATAATACATAATTAAAATAATTAAATTAATAATAAATAATAAAATAATAATAATAATAATAATAATAATAATAATAATAATAATAATAATAATTAATAAGTGATAAAATTCTACGGATTACTGTTGCAAACTGTTTCAATTTACAGTGTACCTGAGCCTTTTTATACCTTGAAAGATATATTAAGTAATAAATGTTAATTCGGCCTCTTATAAATTCATAAACAATAATCTGCAGGAAAGTTAAGAATGAGACATATGGAATGATACATTACGACAGCACATTATATATATATATACTATAATATAATTATTATATATATTATATATATATATATATATACTATATATATATAAAATATATATATATAATATATATATATATTATATATATAATATAATATAGATATACTATATTAGTGATGGCCATCGGTATCGGTGGTATCGGTCGATTTTTTGAGGGTATCGGATCGGGAATTTTCGAGTAGTAGTATCGTATCCGGATTCTGTATCGCCAAAATTTTGACCGATACCTTGTAACCATTACCACACATTTTTTTTTTAAAATGATTCGTATATACATATATATTAAATATATATAGATATATATATATATATATATAATATATATATATATATAATATTAATATAATATATATTATAAAAATATATATATATAATATATATTAATATAATTCACGTGACCATGTCCCGCTGCAGGGTGGTGTTTGTAGTTGAAAGGTTTTGAGTTATCAACACCATTCACGGAAAGCTTAGATTTGATAGGAGGTTTTCAGCACATTGCTATCAGACGAAGAGAATTTTAAAAATTTCTTCAATGACTCGATGAATTCGAGAAGGGTAGCTTCACCCTTTCTGGAAATTAAAGTTTCAAATTTCTTTCCTTTTAGAACATTAAATAATATATAATATATATATAATATATATATATAATATAATATATATATATAATAATATATATATATATATATATATATTATATATATATATATACTTATATATTATATATACTCCGCCAATTTGTCTTAAGTTCCCTAGTCTATCCGGACCTAACTGTTAGTTTATATAGAGGAGTTTTTGTTTCTATTTTGCTTACGAACGAAAGAAATCGCGGTGTTTGCGTTCGTTTTGTTAAAACAGCAAAATCGTAAAAAATGCTAACAAACGTAAACAAAAATTTCCTTTAATTCATAAGGTTGCTATTTTCCTGGAGTTAGGATATTTAGCAAAGCTCTTACGAAAAATGTGGTAAACCAAAAAAATGACGCGTGGTAGTCCCGTTTTGATGATGAATATTCATTCAATAAAAATCAGCTTTAAATCTAATTCTTCCAAAATCGATAAACTCCATCACGAATAGTTGTCAATGTTTTGTAATATAAACTTATTGATTTTTATTTATTTTTCTGTTTATCCGAAATTGACGAGTCTCCCATCACAATCAGCTGATTTCAATTGTTTGCAAACAAAAGTAAACCTCGCAAGATATTGTTGTTCGTTTGCACGAAAATTCAGGCAAATCTAGTTACAGGCAATCCAGGAGTTGCCAAAGGAAGTCTTAATGGATATTAAAGGTATGGTTAAGTGTTTTATATAAAAAGATTCCAAAAATTTGTTTAAGTTTCTCACCTTTAGAAGCTATTTTGAATAATGGAGGAATCTTTGAAGAATATACGGGTGCCTTTTGAGTCATAGTGATCTCTGACAGCTAAATTCTCTGGTTGGGAGATGGAGAGATTAGTTCGAAGGAAATGCCAGCTGTTTGAAGGCTCGCATGCTTGTAGTTGTAAGAAAGTTTGACCTACATAGTCGATTTAGCAGTTGCCACATTTATATTGTAAACGATGTCTGAACCTCAAGTTCATGGGGATGCTTTCTTAATCTTAAAGAAACTGCCAATTGAGTTGTTGTTAATGTAAAAATATAAGAAACTTGAATTGTTGGAATCAATTGAAAGATCAATTCAATCTGAAAGTTGAACGATCATTGGAAAGGGGTCCTATGTAGGAAGCCGAGCAATTGAAACAGGAAGTTTAGAACAATCATATGACAGTATTTAAGGCGACAATATTTATCGAGTAGAACCGAGTAAACAAGTTATCAAAAAAGGTTTGGGGGATTAAAGGCCTAAAGCTATAAAATTTACGGAGAAAGGTGAATTCTTCATGGAAAAACTTCCAATCAGAACAAATAACAAAGTCTTGTGTATGCGGGACCTTAGACCCGCTATTTATGATTAAAGGAGATAAAAATACAGAAATTAGTTCCAAGTTAAGTATTAGTGGGCTTGCGATAAAAAGAAGTAGCAAGTCCACTAATACTTTACAGGACTAATTTCTAGTCTATATCCTTTATCATAATTGTAAAAATACGAAGAGGCGTTGCATAGAAAGAATTTAAGCTGTCATATTTTAATAATAAGACAGTTTTCGTTTTTGTCATGTCATTGTGCTTACCGCTCATAAAAATGCTCCACACAGGTTTAGTAGTAAGATCCGTTTCAGGTTCACACTTTCTGGAAAGTCAGGGAAGGTAAATTATTCCTTAGTAAAAAATTAAAATCAGAAAATTCCAAAAAATGTACAATTTTTTATAATTATATTTCAGGATCATTTGAACCAAGTAATATTTTTGATATTATTTCTTTTCCTTTACTGTTATAATTGTGGAATGTGAGATGTATTTGATAAGTGAATAAAAGGATGGCTTAGGAACTACATACCATAAAATCACATTCTATCTGTTTCTTTCTTATTTTTAGTTCACCTATTACGCTTCTATTCTTCCTATTCTGTCCGTAGAGGTTTTTCCAAGTTCATCCTTCGGATTGAAGGTGATTGGTATATGTTTAGACTGATGACTTATGACTTAATCTGTTGATATCTTTTTCTTTTTAGGATTTTTACTTTTTGAGTTTTTTTTTTTTCTTAGTTGAAACATGCATATATTGTTTTGTGCAGTTGACAGCCAAAAATCTCTCAACACCAAACCATTACAAATTGTTTCTGTTCAAACCAAAGATATATTTCTAAAGATGCAAACTGCTTTTTTTAATGCATTTCCTAGAGCGTGAATCATTTTTACGAAAAGTTCCCAATGTCAGACCCCACTGGTCCATTCCTTTCACAGATTTACAATGTTCTCGTTTACTAAATATTAGGAAAGAGATTTCTTAAGTCCGTAAAATGCCTCTACAACAACCAAGCTTTTTGTATAAATTTAGATGCGAAAGTCAAGATGAAGATAAATGAGGTGTAAAACTTGGATTCGAACATAAGTATAAACTTCTCAAAGAAGTCCGTTGATATGAAAGTAATATCCAAAATTCAAAACTTGAATCCGAGACTTTGCTAATTCAAAATGACGAGAAAAGAATTAGAAAAAGTACCTCTGAAGTAACAAGCCTGTCAAGGCTCTCATTCATTGGATCCTAGTATAATTTTTCTTCAGCCAGAACAAGGGAAACAAAGATTGGATTTATTGCTAGAGGCATTGTGCACCAATAACCGAATCACAGATTCTGTTGCTGAGAAAGCAAAAGCACAATACACTCTACTTTGCCGTGAAGCTCATTCTACCCTTGAATTAAAATTCAAAATATTTTTGGATGGTGACTGTCCTTCAAAACTTGATGAAATTTTTCTTCTATATACCTGGAAAATCAATTATGCGAATTTGTTGGCAGAATTATTAAATTAGACTTATATTTTCCCATGAAAATGCGACAGTGGAAGGTAGGTTTTCTGTAAAAATAAAGCAATTTTAGTAGGAGAATCTGAAAAAACATATACTGATTTCTCAAAGAACAGGCACAAATGCAATAAGCATCTCATGAAATATTCATAAAAGTTCCTATTACTCAAAAAATGTTGACGAATGTAAGAGCTGCCCATAGGAGATATGAAAGACATCTCAAAGAAAAAAAGATAAATATTCATACCAGATCAATAAACTTGAAGAGCAAAGAAAGATGTTAAAACAAAGCTTTGACACAAGAAAACGCTATTAAAATCAAAAATTCAGATGCTGAGAAGAAAAAGTTATAACCTAAATCTCCCATTTAGAACTTTTTGATCACAGTGGACGTTATCACCTAGGCTAAATGTAAGCTTTTAAATTTATCTTTTGTATAATAACACTGGCTTACTTTTGGGAAAAAAGATAAAAAAAGTGCGTTGGA
>JABUQX010129155.1:0-5000 GCA_015478945.1 Trachelipus rathkii | reverse complement strand
TCTCTCTCTCTCCTCTCCTCCTCTCCTCTCTCTCTCTCTCTCTCCTCTCTCTCTCTCTCTCTCTCTCTCCTCTCTCTCTCTCTCTCTCTTCTCTCTCATATAATATATATTATATTATGTATATATATATTATATATAATATATATATATATTATATATATATATATAGATTATATGAAAATTATTTGATTCTGTAAAGTTAATTAGAATGAGAGTAAATCTGTTATACTTTGATAGATGATTTAAGGCATAATTTCTTTATAAATGAAAAATGAAGTGAAACAATATTTAATGAATGTTAATGTCATTCCCGTTATGAAATTAGGCGCCAAAAACGGGTAAAATTTCACTGGCAATAAGCATATTTGTAATTGTTAGTGTGCTCTTGTGGTTGTTGGTGTGTGTCTTGTAGAGAGGTAATGTACAAATATATTATAATATATATATATATAAATAATTATATATATATTTAATATTATATATAATATAATATAATATATATATATATATATATATATATATATATTATATATATAATTTTCATTATATATATATATATATAATATATATATATATATATATACCTTCCTTCTCATCTCCTGACTACTCCCATCAGAGTGGTCACACCTCGCCGCCTCCGGCCTCCTTCACAGATCGCTTAAGGCTGTGATTTCCCAGGTTGTTCTGGAGTGAAAGTTATATGGACAAACTAGGAGGTAGTGATACACAATTTCCGGGCCTGGTTGCAGTTTTTGTTCAAGACATTAAGATAGTTTGTTGATGATTTTATTTTTTTTTTGTATATGCAAGTTAGGGTGACCGCATCTTAATTGGCCAAAGATTGACTGGGTGGTGTATTAATGAAGTGAGTAAATTCAGTGCTCTTTATGGGAGTGATCCGTTCAGTATGATTGTTTGTGTCGATTTCTTTAAATATTTGTTCTGTTAGGCAAATTAGACATTCTAATGTCCTTTAACCAAATTTGTATTTGGTTGATGTATGGTTGGGTTAGGAGGGTTGCTGAGCTTAGATTCTGATGTGTGGCAGCTATGGTGATGTCATCGGCTAAGTTGTTATGTTTGTGTTGTTTGTTTGTGGTTGTGAAAGATCTGCTGTGAATAGGTTGAAAAGTGTAGGGGATAGTATTGCTTTTTGGGGTACACCGTTTTTAATGTTTGCTGTGCGTGATTTCTTGTTATTAATCTCTATTTGAGCTGTTCTTCCTGATAGGAAGTTTGATAACCATTTCTTTAAATTAGTGGGGATGCTTGATTTTATTATTTTGTGTATTAGATTGTGTCTGGGGACTGTGTCGAAAGCCTTGTTTATGTCGATTGCTATGAGTAGTATTTTATGTGTGAGTCTGAGATTTAGGCCGTCTATTATTGGTTGTATAATGGTTATGAGAGCTGTTGAGGTTGAGTGGTTTTCTTGGAAGCCATGTTGGAACTTTTGTTTGGGGATGTGTGGTTTTATTATTTTAGGTGCAGTATTTCCTAAGTGTTTAATGTGGATGTTTGAGATGTTTATCGGATCAGTTGCTGGTGGAGTTTTTTTGGATGGTCTTTATGGTATTTTTAATGTCAATTGGTGCTATTTTTCTATTGTTTGGTCGAGGTTGCTTTTTATTTTCTTAAGGGATTTGATTATTTCCATATTTTGTGGATGGGTTTATGACTTTGTTTTGCAAAATGTGTTGCGAGTGTGTTGGTATGTTGTTTTGTTGTTTGTGGGGATTGAGTGTTGGGATTTTTAATAGATTCGTTGTGAGTGTTAGTTGTTTTTGCATTGTTAATATTTTTATTATGTTCCACATTCTATTGTTGTTTGTGTTTTATGTTTTTGGTGTTTTGGTTTGAAAATTATTGAATTTGTGTTTCTGGTTAGTTTGTAATTTGTGTTTAAATTGTTGATTTGTATTTTAATTTGTTGCGTTTGTTGTGCTGATTTTTTGAGTACGTTTCGTTGTTTAATCAAGTTTGAAATTTCAGGAGTAAGGGTAGGGTTATATTTATATTTTTTTGAGTTATCCCCGAGGTATATTTAGGAAGCGGCTTTTTGAATTATTAAAGTGAAGTTCTGGATACCTGTGTTTAATGTTGTTGTATTTGAAATTGTTATAGATCGAGTGATTTTCTATGTGATTCTGAGAATTTTGTCCATCTGCTTTTTTGTAATTTGTGAAAGTTTTCCTGAAAGTGTGGCTGTTTCTGATTTTTGTATTTTATGATTATGGGGAGGTGGTCAGAGTTTAGGTCGGTTTGTGTTGACCATTGGAGTTTTGTGTGGAGATTTGGGGAGCATAGTGTTAGGTCTGGGGATGTATTTGATTGATTATAGTGAGTGATGGAATTTTGGTGGTATTGTCGTTTAGTGATGTTTCTGTGAGTGTGGCGATGGGTTTCTGTTGTTATGTTGTGGAGTTATGTATGAGGGTTAATAATGTGTGATTTTTTGGGTTTTGTGGTGTGTAAATGGAGTCATATCCATAAAATTTGGGTTCTGGGTGGTTTTCTTTAATTAGTGCTATGTGGATGTTGTGTTGTTTTAGAAATTTTTTATTTTTTGTATTTATTTTGTAGTCCGTTTATGTTTATTTGTAATATGTGATGTGATTTGCTGTTTCATCTGATTAGACAGTTGGTTATGTGTGGGTGGGGTGCATATTTGGCATATCCAGTCGTGGTTTGGGGGAGGTAGTGTTGTGAAAGGTGAGCAGTGTTTGTGGATCATCGCTCTCACACCTGTTGCATCGGTTCAGCTACTTCACGATTTTTGTCGAAAGATGTTACAAAAACCAGATTCCAGGGTCCCGGATTTTCTCTCTTATGTCCCCGGTTTTAGTGGAGAACTGAGACATGCGCGGGAGTATGCCCTAGGATTAGGAAAAAACTAAATTGTGAAAGTCTCAAATATTCAAAATATTTATTTAACGATATATGGAAATATATAATATATATATATATTATAATATATATATAAATATATATTAATTATATATAATATTATATATATATATATATATATTATACAGTTTGATCGTTTTTCCCATATTTGTTATTATTTGATTTTATTTTTTTTAATTGCCGAAAATAATCACTGAGTACTGAATTCGAATGAGATGAAAATCCTTTCTCCAATTTCGGAATGTTAATTGGGGAATGTTCGTGTTCCCTTTATGTTCGCTCTATCGCTTTGGTGACTCACTTATCATACGGAACATTGTACAGATAACGAGTAACGAAATGGAAAGCAATAATTCAAATATATATATATTTATATATATATATTTATATATTATATATATATAAGTATAAATATATTATATATATATATATATTATATATATATATATATATATTAATAATATATTATATATATATATATATATATATATAATTATATATATATATATATATATATATATATATATATAATATATGGGTCAATCCATTTTTTCCGTACCGATGATGGCCGCTCGATAATTTTTGAAAACTTTTATATTTTTCATGGCGTTAATGTTATCCCTGGAAAGTTCAAAACCACCATTCGTTTTTGTAGATTTACTCTGGTTGTAACAGGGTGAGCCAAAATGTTTTACCAGGGTGAAGCAAAATTTATCACTTAATTAGAGGTAACATTTTTAGTCATATCTCCATTTTGGTAATTCTTATACCAAATTTTCATAGAGAGTGATTTGTTAGGGATACTTTAAGGTACATTTGGCCTTTATGTTTTTATGTTTTGGGGAAAATAGTATTTACCATGAAATGAAATTCCGAAACTATTGTTTGTTAAAAAATCGAAGAAATTCCATTTTCGTTGGGTGTATTATTTAAAAGAAGGAAATAATTTAACGCTATGAAATTTGGTGTGATGATACATACCTGAAGTATGCGTTTAACCTAAATCTCATTTGAAGTTTGGTAAGAATATTTTTAAAAAAATTTACAGGTGTCCAAAAATCAATTTTTCGGAAAATCGGAAACTTTGAACCTTAATATCTCTGATGGGTAAGTGCTAAAATCTTGAAAATTTCACACATTATACTATTACCATAGATGTTCCTTCACCCTGCAATATTGACTTTGGTATTTGCTTGGTTTAAGAAATACAGCCCTTTCAAAAATGGCCAAAAAAAAAAATTTTTTTTAAGTTGTGTTATGTTACCTATTATATATAAGTTAATTATAGTTCAAGAAAATACATAGACAAATTAAATACTGTTAGATTATAGAGAAATGAAAACAATGAAAAAAAAATTAATTTGAAGTGCAAAAACTTAAGCTTGTACCATGATATCTACTGTAAATGAGAAAAATATTAAATAATTTTGAAAAATTGTAACATTATATTATTTAAATATATAAATATAATATATATTATATATTATATATATATATATATATATATATGTACCGTAGTCGGTACATAGTATTATATAAAATTTATAAAGGATATATGTAAGTGCTACACAAAGATTTCTGGTACACAGATATAAGAAATCTTGTACAAAGCAAGTCCTGTATGCGAAATAACTGTTTCATTCCTTTTTTGTATTATCAAGGTCACCGAGGTGATTCTGTCACCAACGGCGTGCCATGGGGAGAGAGCCAGTTATGAAAAAGAGATCGGAGAGCCAACATCTTGACACTCTCTCGGTCCAAAAATTGATACTTTAATGGTAATCATATTTAAGGTATTTAAAAAGCAATTTATTTTTGAACAGTGAAATATCTTAATGTGTTTTCATGTAAAATAGTCATTAGGAATAATAATAAAGAAATACATTAAAGAAGCGTTCGCGTATTCCAAAAACTAATTTTATTTATTGCTATATCAAGTGATCTCTTTAAATAGGGCCAATTAATCATTATAGAGATTCAAGCTTTGTACATATATATATTATATATATATTATTATATATATATATATATATGTATATAATATACTATATATATTATTATATATATATATATATATATATATAATATATATA
>JABUQX010129154.1:25000-27674 GCA_015478945.1 Trachelipus rathkii | reverse complement strand
TCTATATATATATATTATATATATATTTATATATATATATTATATATACTATATAATATACTATATATATATATAAATATATATATACTTAATATATATATAATATATTTGTAAATTTATCTTTTAACTATATATATAATTTATATATATATATATATATATACTAATTATATAAATATTATACTATATATATATATATACGGTATATATATTCTCTATCTCTATCTTGTTCTCATTTCCTTCTTCATTCAGATTTATCTTCTTTCTTATACTTTCCATGTATTTATCTTTTTCCTTTCTTATTTTTTTTTCAAGCTTGGATAATCCCTAATCGGGAGTCCTCAATACATCTTGTGTGTTCTGAGAACGATTTAAAACCATAGTTCTAAGGGTTTCGTTAACCTAGGGAACAAGATACCTCCATTATCACAATTATCATTGCATCTATCAAGATACGGTTTCAGCACCGGAGGATGGTTCCGCACCGTATGATATGCAGTATTGAACCGTTCTCGAGCTTCCGGTTCCTTCAATGACCATCGATTGCCTCAACGATCATATCAGCCAGCATTATTTTCACATAGCTACTGGCCACACCTAAGGTTTAAGGGGTTTCAGCTCTGCCCCTAATTTGGAAGATCGTAGCGGCTTAAAACCTCAGCTCCGAGAAGCTGACACCACCAGCTAATAGGGTACCAAGTTTGTGGGGGACACCGATGTCTCTATCCCCCATTAAATAGGTATGGGGCCCGTATATACTATTATATATATATATTTATATTATATATATATAATACTATATTATATATATATATATATTAAATATAATATATTATATATATATATATATATACTATATACTTATCATATATAAATTATTATATATGATTCCACACAGAAGTTGGTTTCGACTCCTTAGTTTACTCCTGAATCCTTCATCAGCTTAGCTAATTTTGTACTCTGTACTTTTTCGTCAGAGACCCCTCCCGGGTGTGTCTTCAGGTATCCATAGGATGGGTTGAAACCCAAGAAAATCAGTTCTATGGGTTCCGTTAATCTTAAAGAAGGATACCTTCACTTGGTCTATATATGTGTGTATACAGATTTTCAAGATCGGCATCCCTCTCAACATTGGTGAATTAAAGCGCACCATGATTTTGCCAGTATGAATCATCTCAGAACTCTATTTCCTTCGGCTGATAAGTAACTCCGGACAAATTTATTTTCCACACAGCTACTGCCATATCCAAAGATAAAGGCCTTCAGCTCACGCCTTCAACTTCTGGATTTGGGCAATTTAGCGGCATGAAACCGCCAGGCTCCGCTGTGGTGCCTTGCCACCACTATGTGGATATACTATATATAAATTATATATATATATATATAATTATAATATATAATATATAATATATATATTTATATAATATATATATATTTATATTTATACTATATATATACTACCTAATTATATATATATATAATAAAAACGAATCGAAAGAGAAAAAAGATGGGAAATGGTCGAAAATCCTGAGGGGGAAAAAGGCAATTTCTATCTCCCCCTGGTCGCTGGCGATATTCATGCCTTGAATTAAAATCGGTCTTCTTTTAGCTCCAGGGAGCAAAAGTTCCAGTTAAATGTCGTAACTGGAAGATTGTTCAAGTTTCGACTTCGAACATTTTTGCGTATATAGGCTCATAACCTTGGGCAAACCGTATTGATCTTATTTAAAGCTTAAACTAATTTAATTTAAATAAATAATATATTATTATTTGGCCTAAATAACATATATATATATATATATATATATTATATAATATATATAATTATATATATAATATATAATATATATAATTAATATATATATTAATATAATTAATAATATATATATATATATATATATTGGAAGGACATGAGCACGCATTATCATACAACAGAAAACTAAAACACTGGACGTCATTCCGTGTTACTGTGTGGATGTGGTGTGTATTGTGTCGGCCTGGGGGTGTGGGTGTGGGTGTGTGTATCCACCAGCCGCAACCAAAACAATAACAAAACTACAGAGAGGAAAAGGGGAGGGTCTATTGATGTCAGAGGGCGGGTATCCATTGATCCCTGATTGTACCCCATTACATCCTTATATTATATATTATATAATATATATATATATAATATATATATATAATTATATATATATATTTATATATATATATATATATATATATTAGAAATAGATATATATATTATAAATATAAAAATTTATATATATATATAATATAATATAATATATATATAATATATATATATATATATTATATATATATGAGTATACACTACTAATTATTGGTTCACTGGACTTCAATTTCTGCATATTTGTTTCGTTTTATTTTAAAAATTTTGCTTGCAATTTAATAAAAGTATGCTTCAAATGTTTGTAAAGCAGGCAATATCAAACAAAGGCCATCTCAAAGGCAAAAGAAAATAATTAAACCTAACATGGAAATTGGGGCCATTTCATCACAAATCAATACAGAAAATTATTTTGCTACGAAAAAAAGCTGGTTTCCAAAAGCTGCTTATTAATGGCAGGGGGGGGGGGGGGTCGGGGTGTGTGGGGGGGGGGGGGGGAGGGGGGCGGGGGGGGGGGGGGTTGGGTCTACAGCCGTTTTTTCAACG
>JABUQX010129154.1:7500-10000 GCA_015478945.1 Trachelipus rathkii | reverse complement strand
AAAAAATCTGGCTTGTCTCAAAAGATTTTAATTACAACTTATTTTAATTCATACTGGCATTTTATGACAATCTTACTTAAAATAAAAATAATCTATTCGTGACAATTCCTGGAATCATCCTCTTCTATTTAGGTATCATATGCGTTAAAAGGATATTAATTACCCTTTATCGCATGAGATCGTATCGATTAAAGATATTAGACAAGGCAAGGGCTCCGCAATAGCTTCCCCACCACCTTCCCCTATAAAGTAGCGAACTTCTGAGTCACCTTCAGCCTTATGCTTGCTAAGTACAAAATTTCTCTTCATTCACTCACATATCAAATCTGCTACGCGTTACTTGTTTCTATAGATTTTCTTTGTTTTTATAGTTCTGATTCTATTTTTGCTGACTTGAATATGATTTCCAAGTGATAATACAAAGATCTTGTAAAATTCAGTCCATCAATGCTCAGTTTCTTCTCACCTCCCTTTCATAAGCTTCTTTCAACTCTCCTACCACCTTGAAGGTTCTGTCGTTTTCTCTTAGTATCACCACAGATATTTTATAACTTAATAATTTAACCCTGGCTCTAAACTTTTAATATTTCTAATGACGAGGAATACAAAAGGACTGAAAATTTTTCGTTGTAATTCTTTTAAAACTTAAATTAAATCAATCTTATTATGAGTAACAACATTTTTAAAAAATAAGCCCAAGCAAAAACTATTTGGCAACTATTTTATAGAGGTACTGTGGTTGACCTAAACATCTTAATATAACTCAAAATGAGTTTAGCCTTCAATTCAAAGGTTGGAACTAAAAAGTAGAGATGAGAGGCAAACAAACTCACCTAACTTAAATTACCGCATGCAAGCAATCCCACCCAAATTTAACAGCAGTAGCGAATACTCCTTTTATTATATGACAGCTATTTTTGATACAAAGAAAAAAAATTTAATTCACAAACTGATTTATGAAATCTAAATCTAAATTTCTTGTTTAAGTGCATCTTCAATATATATATATATATATATATATATATATATATATATATATATATATATATATATATATATATATATATATATATATATATATATATATATATATATATATAATATATATATATATATATATTAAAAATATATATATATATATATATATATATATATATATATATATAATATATATATATATATATATATATATAACCTTATATATATATATATATAATATATATATATATATAGCATAATATATATATAATAACCTCTTTCCTATATATATAATGTATATATATATATATATACATACTATATATATATATATATATCTTTACTCTTATATATATATATATATATATATATATAACTTTATATATATATATATATATATATATATATATATATATATATATATATATATATATGGAGTTAAAGCAGTGATCGCTAGTGTAAATATTTACAAATAGTAGTGCCTTTGATAAATGAAGACTTAGGTGTTTGCTGAGACAATAAACAATTATATAATTTATTTTTCTAATATTCAAATCCTCATAAATATTATTATTATTTACATTTCTGCTTTAATATTATTGCTTCTGTTATTATTTTTTTATATATATCTTTAAAGTTATTGTATTACAAGGTGCAAAATGGTCATTGACCAACAAAATATTTAAACATTCTCTTTAGCAAATTTTTTTGCCTTTAAATACCAAATAAGTGTCAAGCAACAAAATTGCCTGATTCTCATTTCTCACCATTAAAATATTTCCTTTATTCAATTTGTTTCAAGAAGGTTTCACAAACCCTGGATTTTACATTAATAGCCAAATATACCTTTTACTATAATTAATCACATCTATAATCTTATACCACCTGTTCCTCAAAAACCCATTATTCTAATTCTCAAGACAAAGTAATTTGGAAACGTTTGTTTAACTATTAATTTGGAAAATACTGCCACTGCAATCGCCATATATATATATATATATATATATATATATATATATATATATATAAAAATATATACTTAGATATATATATATATATATATATATATATATATATATATATATATATATATATATATATAAATATATATATATATATATATATATATATACCTAAAAATAAAAAATATATCTTTAGAATTTTAATTGCTATAGGAAAAAAAATATAATTCAACAAATTATGACGTCGATCGGATAAAAAATAGCAGGCAGTAATAAAGGTTTTATTTTCTGGTTTGCCGAAACCACCAACATATTTAATATCCTCACTATTGTTGCGCTTACCGAGTACCGCGTACCATGCGTAGGCGGTACTTAGACTTTTGCTATGTACGCTGCGGTATATCAGAATCAATTTCATCAATGCAGTGATGACTCTCGACGAAAATCTGCTAAATCAACAACATGATAGTTGTGAATACGATCATTGGCTGAATTAGCTGGCGAAATCCCATGGTGTTACGTCTGGTGGCATTGATAGCCAGGCAATGAGACCACCATAG
>JABUQX010129153.1:15000-25460 GCA_015478945.1 Trachelipus rathkii | reverse complement strand
GTAATTATTAATTTAATT
This sequence comes from Trachelipus rathkii, assembly GCA_015478945.1. Lineage (NCBI taxonomy): Eukaryota > Metazoa > Arthropoda > Malacostraca > Isopoda > Trachelipodidae > Trachelipus > Trachelipus rathkii. The sequence goes on along the minus strand of JABUQX010129153.1, from coordinate 25,442 downwards.
AGTTTTAACTTTAAAAAATAATATATGCTGGAAAAAAAAAAATAAAAAAAAAAAAAAAAAGAAAAAAAACATCATTATTTATATATATATATATAATATATATATATATATATTATATATAATATATAATATATATATATATATATATTTATATGATATATAATAATATAATATAATATATATATATAATATATATATAATTATTATATATATATGTGTATGAGCTGATATGTGCCAGAACTGAACAATGGCCTACCAATACTCATCATGATTGGCTACTGCCAATAACCTATTAACCAATACTGGAATTTCAGTCAAAATTTAACCAATACTTCCTATTTTAATTTAAAATATATGTATTATGGTGAAAAAAAAAGACCACCTGATTATTAATTTGATAAACTTCTTAATGTAAGTTTCAAGAGCATAATTACCATATTTTAACCTTTTTTTTTTTTTACAAAAAGGAACTGAACAGTATTGACACATTTTTGACCAATGCCGAATAATAACCCCCCTTTGGGAGCCAATACCAATAGCCGGAAAAATAAAGCTAATTACGACTCAACCTTGGAGGGGTGAATTGGACCACCATTAAGGGATGAATCGGAACCATCTGTTTAAATTTTCTCTTTACATATGAAATTCCAATTTTATACTTTAATTTTTACTTATAATAATTGTTTATGCATATTAAAATTAGGTAATAAGTAATTAAAAAATGTTTAGCTTATTGTTAAAGAATAAAATGAAGGTGGTCCGATTCATCCCCCTCCGCTCAAAAATTTTGACACTTTTGGAATTCGTATTTATTTTTATAAAATTTTCATTTTTATATTTTAATTTTCAACGAAAGATTGTTATTATTATATATTAGTAAACTATTATATTTAATTAATTATACGTAAAAAAAAAATGTCAATAATAATACTGTAAAATACAATACGAAAAACAATGGTGGTCCAAATTTCACCCCGATTCATCAATTTTACGGTGCGGGTAATCAGACCAAAGTTAGGCCCCGTTGATTTAGCCACTATCTAATACGTTTGGAACAAAAATTTACTTTGCCCGTTTAAAGCTAACATACTCGAGTATACACTGAAAAAATAATTAAGATCCATCCACAATTTTTCATTTATAACAAAGTTAAAAAATCACAATTTTTTTTAAAAGTTAAATTCTATTGAAGGGCATTTGTAACTATTATCTATATTATTATTAAAAAAAAAAAAAAAAAAAAAAAAAAAAAAAAAAAAAAAAAAAAAACTATTATTATATTTTTTTTTTTAAATTATATACATAAAAAATTTCAATAAATAATTACGTAAAAACAGAAAAACAAATGGTGGTTCGATTCACGCCCTCTATTAATTTTTTACGGCGGGGCGCCCGGTTGAGAACAGACCAAGTTTCAAGAGCATTAACAAATTGTTACTTTTCCTTTTTTTTTTTTTTTTTCACAAAGGGGAATGAAGAATATTGCCACACTGCCAACCAATAGCTGTCCTGAAATTTGCCTATCCCCTCTGGAGATTGTCCCATAAGCCTAAAGCCGGCGAAATAAAAAGCCCATTCCAGCCCAGGCCTGACCTGGAGGGGTCAATCGAACCATCTGTTTAAATTCCTCCTTTTACCATATAAAATTCAATTTTATATTTTTAATTTTTACTTATATTTTAAGTTTTTTTATTAATTAAATTAAGTAGTAATAAGTAAATAATAAATAAAAAATGTCATAGAAAATACATAAAAATAATAAAAAAAAAATTAAGGCTGGTTCCGATTTTATCCCTCTCCTGTGTCTCAAAATTTGACACTTTCAAAGGAATTAGCAATATTGAATATTAAAATTTTCATTTTTTATTCTATTTCAAATTGTATGTGGTTGTGAAATATAAGTTTGGTATCGAAATAATAAAAAATGTCAATAATAATACGTATAAATACGAAAAACCAATGGTGGCCGTCGCGCATTCACCCCATCATACAATTTTATTACGCGGTGGGAACGTGAATCAGACCAAGTAGGGCTCCGGGAATGATCCAGAAATGCAAACGGGAAAAAAAACATACTTTGCCAGTTTACTTAAACCTCACCGGAACTTGGCAGTCCACACATTGAACGGGTAATTACGAGCTATCCGCACAATTCTTCATTTATAACAAAGTTTAATAAAAAAAAACTCACATTTCTTTTTTAAAAGGAAATTCTATTGAACGGCATTTTGTTACCTAAATTTATTACAATTTTTTAAAAAATAATTAAAAATCTCTTAGAATAATGATGATTCTAAAATAAAAACTTGTAGTAAGCCTATTTACAGCGTAGGCTAAAATTAAATGAGTGAAAAATTTGTTTTTATTTTTTTTTTTATTTTTTGTTATTTTTCATTTATAGAGTGGACTGAATCCACCCTCTAAAAGAGTGGGCCCGGTCACCCCCAGGCCTGACGCTATATATATATATATATATATATATATATATATATATATTATATATATATATATTATATATATATTATATATATATATATATAAATATATATAAATATATATATATAATAGTATATTATATATATAGCGTTGGGCGGGGGACTTGGACCACTTTAGGTATAAGTTCGTCTCTCCGACTTTCCCTAACGCACTTTTCTGGAACATTTTTTTTCCTAAAAATTCAAGGCCATTAATATTAATAGTAGTAATAAGCACACAAAAATAAATGTAAATCTTAAATAATAAGTAGTTTTATTAAAGTTTTAAATAAAGGCTCATTCAGCCTGAACCTTGGAGGGGTGTGAAATCAAACCACCATTTGAGGCGTTTGGATGAATCGGACCATCTGTTTATAATTCCCTCTTTAACATATAAATTCAATTTTATATTTTTAATTTTTTTTTACTTATAATAATGTTTATCATATATTAAAGATTAGTAATAAGTAATAAAAATGTCAATTATGACTAATACAAAAAATAATAAAAAAATGTAAGGTGGTCCGATTCACCCCCTCTCCGCTCAAAAATTGACACTTTTTTGGAATTCGTATTTTTAATATAAATTTTCATTTTTATTTTAATTTTCACTTAATATAATGAAACTATTATTATATCTTAAATTAATTATATGCTAAGTAAAAATGTCAATGAATAAGACGTTAAAATACGAAAAACAATGGTTTTAAATTCCGATTCCCCCCATCATCAATTTTTACGGGGGGTGAATCCGACCAAGTTAGGCCCCGGTGATTTAGCCACTTAGATACTGTGAACAAAAATTCTACTTTGCCAGTTTATAAGCATAACATTACTAGAGTGAATACCACTAAACAAATTAAATTAAAATCCATCCCACAATTTTTCATTTATGTAAAACAAAGTTTTAAAAAAAAACACATTTTTTTTAAAAGTGAATTCTATTTGATGGGCATTTGTACCCTAATTTTTATTATATCTTTTTAAAAATATAAAAACTCTTCTAGAATTAATGATGATCTAAATAAAACTTGTAGTAGCTACTACAGCGTGGCTATTAAATGAGTGAAAATTTTTTTTTATTTTTTTTTTTTTATTTTATTTAGAGTTGACTGAATCACCCCTCTAAAAGAGGTGGGCCCGGTCACCCCGCCTGACGCTATATAAATATATTATATATAATAATATATATATATATATATATATATATATATATATTAATATATATTATTATATATATATATATATATATATAGCGTTGGCGGGTGACTTGGACCCACTTTAGGTATTAAGTCCTTCGGGTCCCTTTTAATCCCGATGGCGGCGACTTCCTTGGAAATTTTTTTTTCTAAAATTCAAGGCCATATATTAATAGTAGGTAATAAGCACAAAAAAAAAAAAATTAATTGTAAAAATCTTTTAATATATAGTTTTTATAAAGTTTAAATAAAGCTCATCAGCCTGACCTGTGGATGGGAGTGAATCAAAACCACCCCACCATTGAGGGGTGAATCGGACCATCTGTTAATCTTTAAATTCCTCTTTTACGTATATAAAAAAAATGTTTATTTTTTAATTTTTGTACTTAGCTAATTGTTTATCATAATTAAAAATTATAAATAAGTAAATAAAATTTTAAAGCGATTACATTAAAATAATATTAAAAAAATAAGCTTGGGGTTTCCCCCCCCCCCCCCCTTCCCCCCAAAAAAAACCCCTCTCCGCCCAAAAATGTACATTTTTTGGAATTCGTATTTTTAATAAATTTCATTTTATTTTAAATTTTTACTTCATTATAAGTATCTATTTTATACATTAAATCGATTATATTGTATAAAAATTCGTCAATTAATTAATAAACCGTAAAAATACGAAAAAAACAATGGTGGTCCGATTCACCCCGATCTGAATCAATTTTTTTTTACGGTGGCACGTGAATCAGACCCAGTTAGGCCCCGTGATAGCCCACTAATAAAATGTTTGGAACAAAAATTTACTTTGCCAGTTTAAAGCTAACATACTAGAGTGAATACACTAAACAAATAATTAAAATCCATCCACAAATTTTCATTTTATATAACAAAGTTAAAAAAAAACACATTTTTTAAAAAAAGTGAAATTTTTTGAAGGAATTTTGTACCCTAATTTATTATATTTTTTTTTAAAAATATAAAAAAACTCTCTAGAATTAATGATGATTTCTAAATTTAAAAACTTGTAGTTAGCTACTACAGCGTGGCTAACTTAAATGAGTGAAAAAAATTTTTTTTTTTTTTTTTTTTTTATTTTATTTAGAGTGGACCTAATCACCCCTCTAAAAAAGGTGGGCCCGGTTCCACCCCAGCCCTGGACGCCTATATAATAATATATATATATTAATTAATAGTATATATATATATATATATATATATATATATTATATATATAGAATAATATATTATAATATATATATATATATATGCACTTGTCCTTTAAAAGGAAGTTTACCAATAAGAAATGATATCGAAAATCGCAGACAGAAGCTCTGCGTCTTGCAGGCCTCTGCAGTGTCACAGTGTTAAGCTAAACTCCAATAGAAAAGACGCGACGAGAGTACCACATGTATGCTTTTTTTTATGGTTTAATTTTTATATTATATTAATTTAAATTTTTTTTTTATTTGCACTTGTCCCTTTTGTTAAAAAGGAAGTTACATAAGTGACATTAATAAATCGAAAAAAATCGCAGAACTGCTGGCTCGTGCAGCTCTGCGTGTGACGTGTTACCTAAAACTCCAATAGGAAAGATGGCAAAAGTTACACAAGTTTTGCTTTTTTGTATTCATGTTAATTTTTATATATTAATTTCTTTCTTGTGTTTTTTCAATTTTTTTATTGCACAATTCTTTAAAAGAAGTTACATAAAGAGACATGATATCGAAAAATCGCAGCAACTTTGCTTGTGAGCTGCAGTTGTCACGTTGTTAGCTACTAAAACTCCAATTTGAAAGCATCGAAAAAGTTAACAACAAGTTCTTACTTTTTTTATCATGTTTCTTTAATTTATATATTAATTTTTTTTAAATTTTTAAATTTTTTTTTTATGCACTTGTCCTTTAAAAGAAGTTAATAAAGAAGAATTGTGATACGAAAATCGCAAACTCTGCTCTGTGCAGCCCTCAGTGTCACGTGTTAGCTCTAAAACGTCCAATAGAAAGAACGCGCAGGAGTTATCACAAGGTTTACCTTATTTTTTATCATATAATTTTATATATTAATTTTTTAAAAAAATTTTTCTTTTATTTTTTTTAAGGGGCTCGAGCGACGGAGGGACAGAGGGGGGGGACAAAGTTTCCCGCCCGTGGTCACCCGCTGAGGCAGAGAGACCCTGACTCCTTTCCATCTTTGCGATTTAATATTGGGTATTCCTTTAGTAAATCAAAAAAAAAAATTATTCAACTTTGACCCACTATGCCTGTAAATAAAAAAAAATTGATTACATTATTCATTCGAAATATACCAGTTAACTTCCTTTTAAAGGATAAAAAGGACAAGTTCCTATATATATATATTATATATAATATATAAATATATATATATATATAATATATATATATTATATATATAATATATAATATATATATATATATATATAATATATATATAATATATATATATTAATATATATATAATATATTATATTGATTTGGACTTTTGGATTTTTTTCAGAAAATATGTGGTCCTGTGCTATACCTATACCTTTATATATTATAATATATATGTATATATAATTTAATATATATATATATATATATATATTATATATAATATATATATATATATATATATATATATATTTATATATATATTATATATATATTATATATATATATAAGTATATAATATATATAATATAATAGTAATATATAGACATAGACGAAGGAGAGGAGGGAGAGGAGAAGAGAGAAGAGAGGATGAGAGAGAGAGAGAGAGAGAGAGGAGAGACGAGAAGAGAGAGAGTGAGAGAAGAGAGAGAAGAGAGAGAGAGGAGAGAGAGGAGAGAGAGAGAGGAGAGAGAGATGAGAGAGAGAGAGAGAGAGAGAGAGAGAGGAGAGAGAGGGAGAGAGAGAGAGAGAGGAGAAGAGAGGAAGAGAAGAGAGAGAGAGAGAGAGAGATGGAGAGAGAGAGAGAGAGAGAGGAGAGAGAGAGAAGAGAGAGAGAGAGAGTATGAGAGAGAGAGAGAAGAGACGAGAGATGAGGAGAGAGAGAGAGAGAGAGAGCGGATGAGAGAGAGAGATGAGAGAGAGAGAGAGAGAGACTGCTTTAGACACTGCAAATAAGTCGGTTTATTGCTGATTAGGAATACGTATATTATTAGAAGGGGTAAGCTTTAGTTAGACTAAATTGGCCCCTATCATTACAAAGAGTTAGGCCAGCATTATCTTGCTACTAGCTAGTAGCAAGATAATGCTGGGCCTAACTCTGTAATGATAGGGGCCAATTTAGTCTAACTAAAGCTTACCCTTTGTAATAATATATGTATTCCTAATCAGCAATATACCGACTTATCCTACGAACACTGCATAACTTGTTATTTAATGAGCCTAAAATAAATTTACAAATGAATAAGTTTGAACAATGCAGGCCGAAATTGGAAAATGAATCAGTTTTGTAGGCTGCATTTAACAATTTTCACTGAAAATGAGCTAAATATTTACCGAAACATGGCAGGCAGAGAAATATTCTAACAGTTTTTTAAAAATAAAACCTAGCAGGCTGAGAAATATTATTTTTTAAAAAATAAAACACCTAAACACTAAATTAAAAGATTTTTTTTACAAAACTTTCGGTTGCTAGCTAGGCACAAACATTTGTTACTATTTTCTGGCAAGCGCCGGAATAAATCCCTTACACGTCATAATACCAAAAATGTTGCCAGATCACGAAAAATGGACTACCGAATTATTTCAAATCCCGCAATCTTACCAAGTTGTTGCCAAATGATCCGAAAGTTTTCCAAGTTGATAGAAATTAATCCGGAAAAAAACCGGGATTAGAGTTATTATTATTATTATTATTATTATTATTATTATTATTATTATTATTATTATTATTATTATTATTATTATTATTATTATTATTATTATTATTATTATTATTATTATCATAGAGGTCGGTTATGATTAATTATTAATTTATTATTATTATTACATATTATTATTATTATTATTCTATTGTTATTGTTATTATTATTATTGTTATTATTTCTATTATTGTTATTTTAGATTTACTTAATTATTAATTATAATTACTATCTTTATTCTAGAATGATTAATTATTATTATGATTATTATTTACGTTTTTTATTTATTTTATTTTTATTATTATTATTATTATTAATTAATTATTATTATTTTATTTAATTAATTATTATTATTTATTATTTATTATTATTAATTATTATATATTATATATTATTTTATCATTATATTATTATTATTATTATTATTATTATTATATTATTATTATGATTATTTTATTAAATTATTATATTAGTATTATTATTATTATTTATTTTTTTATATATTATTTATTATTATTAATTATTTTTATTTTATTATTTTTAGATTATTTTATTATTATTATTATTTAGTATATATTATTATTATTGTTATATATATTAATTATTATTATTATTATATGTATATTATTATTAATTATATTATATATTATATTATTATTATATATTATTATTATTTATATTATTATTTTATTTATATATTTAATTATTAATTATTATTTATTTATTTATTATTATTCATATATTATTATATAATGTTACACTATAATCATTATTTTTGTAATATTTTTAATTCAATTTTTATTATTATTATTTTATTTTATTTTATAATATTAAATAATTATTAATTAAATATAACAATATTATTATTATTATTATATTATTATTATTATTACATATTAAACTATTATTATTATTATTCTTTAGATTTGTTCTTATTATTATTATTATCATAATTATATTATTATTATTATTATATTATATTTATATTATTATTTATATTATTATTATATTATTATTTTATTTATTATTTATTATTATTATTAATACATCCACTTTGGTTTTACGCTAAAAAAAAAATTTGAAATACATTCCTTCAAGCATTGATAACCTAATAACATTCATATTATGTATTTAAAATAATTGCATTGATATTAAAATATTATATAAAATAAATATTTTAATATTAAATATTAATACATAAAATATAAATCATATATTAATAATATATTTATTGCGATTCCTTTTAACATAAGATTAATATATTTGATATTATTAATAATATAATATTATATATATTCTACAATATGTACCAATGTATAATAAATATATAATGTTTTTATTAATATATATAATTTTATATTAAATATATATATAATATAATTATTTATTATATATATTATATTATATATATCACAATATGTACCAATGTATTAAATATATTCAATGAATTAAATGCATTAAGTGTATTCAATTATATGTTGTATGAAGTATTCAATGTTTTTAAATAATAAATCAATGTACCAAATAATTGGATGTATCAAAATTAAATAATTGAATTATATAATTCTTTCACTAAAGTAGCCACATTATATAACTGATATAATATGTAAACAAATTTTGATTAATATATATATATATTATATAAATATTATTTATATATAAAATATATATATATATATATATAATATATATATATATATATATATATATAATATATATTATATATATATATAATATATATATATATATACTCAATGGGGTAAAAAAAAAAACAAATCCACAAACTTTGACCTCACGTTTAGAATATTGAACTTGGACCAAAAGTTAGTTATTCATAATGTTATGGTATATAGTGGGAATAAAATGGTATATGCTTTAAAACAAATTATTGCTTATGTTAGAAGTTATTAGCAAAAAATAGGATTTTTTTTTACCCCCACCAATGGGGTAAAAAAAAATTTAAATGGGGTAAAAAAAAATTTTCAAGTTAATTCAATATTAAAGAAATAAAACTTAACTTTTAATTAATAATCTTGTTCCTTTTCAATATTTTTAATTATTTTTGGTCCAAATAAAGCAAAAATTCCTCTTCTTTTTTTTAAAATAAAACTAAATTATAGCTTAAAATTAATACTTTGTACATGTGGGGTGATGCAACATGAAATTTATTTCTTTTTTGGTGATGGAACACCATTGACTCGCATTAACTCAGTTTGTAAAGGGCCTCTTCCTCTTCCTTAAAGTAAAATAGGGGTTTTCCCCTTCCTTTTTGTTCAAGTAATGGAGTCACAGGTCCAATTAAAATGTTGGTTACAGGAATTATATCTATATCATTTTTGGGCCAATCCCACCGTATGTTTTCTGCAATGCTGGATAACACTTCATTTTTTAGGTATTTCATTTCCACCTTTACAGGCTCTGTTTCCTCATCATTTGTAAATTTTTTTAATATTTTACCCCAGTAATATTTTAATGGTTGATCGTATCGAACCGCATAAAACTCACCGACTTCAATATTTTTTAATTTTGGTATGTTCTTTGAAACTTTCCTACGAGCAAGTGATTTCTTGACAGTTAATTTGAGGTTTGATTCCTCAATTCCTGACAATTCTCCACTACTCAGGCTGGAATCGCTCTCTTCTGAGGATGACTCTTGTGGTGATGATGTTTTCTGCAATTTTCTTTTCTTTGGTTAAGTTTTCTTTAATTCCTCTTCGACCTTCTTAAATTCCTTATCAGTTAAAATAGCTACTCATTGGGACACGAGGGCGTTTGGATGTTACTGCAGATGTCATACTAGGTCAACCTCGACTCTTTATAACAGATTCAAATGAAATCTCACATCTCTTTTGGTATGTAAGTCCTTGGCATTTTTTTTTTATTTTTTGAAAATATTTTATTATAAAT
>JABUQX010129153.1:5000-10000 GCA_015478945.1 Trachelipus rathkii | reverse complement strand
TCTCTGTACTTCTCTCTCCATCACTCTTGACGTATATCTACTCTCTCTCCTTCTCATTCTCCCATCTCATCTTCTTTCGCGTCTTCTCTTATTCTTTTTTTTCTTATTTACACATGGTTTTCATTTTTATATACTAAATCTCTTCTTCATCGTCTCATTCATAACGCCCGCTGAAAATTTGACTTTATTGTATCTTTGTTACTATCTGTATGTGTAATATTGTGATGTGTATTTGCGGTAGACGAAACATTAGCACATGAATAGTTACACTCAGGACGTATGATATTTACAGAAGTATGTAAAGACTTAAGACTAGGACATGGTATACACAATTGACGAGAGACATTATATGAATGAGGGACATGGACACCAATAGGATGAGGTACCTTAAAATTATTGGACGATACATGTGAAGAAGAAGGAATAGAAGAAGAAGAAACAGAAGAAGCATCTTCAGATCTCTCATATATTTCACATAGGTTAAAATAGGCTTCTCAGTAATGTCTAAGGCGAAGACTGCATTACCCTTTGTGAATTTAGTGAAATATTAATGGATGAAAACATTACATCTACACTTCAAATACTTGTGTATCGAGTTTAGAGGAGCAAGTGGGATATTTTTGTTACATCGATACTGTTAAGTGAGCCATAGGTAAAGTTAAAATACTATAAGGTACCATGCATACCTATAATAATTTTGAATAAACTAAACTATAACTATATATTTATTAATAATTAATATTTCATGTTAACCTACTTTGTTAATTATGTAAATTCTATTTATTCAGATGACTTTTACCTTGATCACATCACACCAAAAAGCGCCAAAGGAATAGATGTAGCTCATGGAATATTCAAAACATTACAGGGAACAGAGCTTCAAACAAGACTATTGTAACTCTATTAGCCAAAGGGTAGATGGAACCTCATAATGTTCTAATTTAACTGTGTACATTTATACGTGGTTATCCTATTTAGCATATTATGGTAAATGTGTTTTATTAGGAGTTCCATTACAGTGGATATCTTGATTTTTGCATCTAAAATGTAACGTTACCTTTTTTAATAGCTACTAATTTTATTAATTATAGAATATAATTGATATATGGTAACTACCCAAAAGGGGCCAGAATTAAAATTTTTCTGGAGCCTATGTGCTTTCATAGCTGTATATAGGCTCTATATGTTACCAAAATGGTATATATATACGTTGATGTTGCTATAGATATTAATGGCCTCTACAAATTCCATAATCCATAATAATTTATGAGCATTTTTGTCATCTTTAGAAAATCCTAGACAATTAAATATATCTGATAATATATTATATAATTCTCCTACAATTATAGAATAATTAAAAACATATCTGTTTAGTGATAGTATAAATCATCGAAGTAGGGAACATAGATGATGATTTTGCCTTTTTAGAAGTTGGACCTATGAACCATTCTCGTTGGCTAACATTAGAATGCAGAATTCATTGCTATATTAGGTATTTATGTATCCACTTTCCAAACCTACTAAAAATTTAAATAGCTGATTAGTCACGAATTGTATTAGTATATAAAGGTGTATATTTTTCTCTAGTTTTGGTTTGATTAATTAAGATTAATAAAATTATTTTACCTGTATACTATGTGGAGTTTTCACCTCATAAATAACTCTTAATTTTAATGTGATTTCAAAGAATCTGAGAATTTATTTCTTGTATGGAGCTTATAAATTGATTGAAAACATTTGTTATAAAGTTATAGATAATAACAGTTATTTTTTCTCAATAGATATTAATAAATTTATTTCTTAATTGGTAATGTTAGCCGATCGAGGATGATGATAGTGATCAGTAAGGAATAAGCGGTTATATATTAAATAAGTTTTGCATTTATTTTGATATAGGCACTTCAATTGAGAGTGTAACTTTACATGGGTTGGAAATGAAAAGAATGGAGCTTTGTGGATAGAGAGGGAGGAACGTGTGTTAGTAATGATGTGATGACAATTGAATGCCGAATGTTAGTAGTAATTAGTGATTATTGTGCTCGAAGTGAATTAAAATAGTATGGATGTTTTAGTAGTGTTGTCTCCTAGAATGGCACCTAGAGATGCTAAATAATGTGAGATATGCTAGAGAGGTATAGTATATTCGATATAAATTTAACAAGCCCCTGATCTCCAGAGTGGACTACACAGATGTGCGCACCTCTGGTTGTATAAAGAGACTGTTCTGTGCTTGTGAAGAGTATATGTGAAAGTGAGGAGTTTTGTGAATTTATCGAAAAACCACTTAAGTTAAGACATGAGTTCACAGCCGCATGTAAGTGTTGGAAGACATGGTAAAAGCTGTGACTGAAGGACGGCATTCAGCATCCTGTGGGATTTGGACACTGGATCGCAGAGATTGGGGTAGTTTATTCCGTAAAGCAATATTAATTGTGAGGTCCTCGAAAATCTATTTAGATTGAGTCTCTCAATCAAAGAAAGACTGTGAATTTAGAATGTTAATGTATTTTGACTTATATATTTTTTTTTCTGTTTTTCTTATATATAGAATATTTCACGTGACTACAATTGTTGAAGGATTTCAATATACCTGAAAGTTTAATACCAGTTTATTACATCATATGTAACCGCGGTAAATTATATTAAAAGAATTCAGTTGTCTCATTGACACTTATTTTTTGTTTACAAAGTATATAGTGCAATCTGTTATATGTTCATTCAGAACCTTAAAAAAGACATTAATAAAATTTTAGATTTTTGGATCTAATAATAATATCGTTAATCAATAAAATTATAGTTTATTAAAGTGAGTGAAAAAATAATGATCATTATATATTACATAAAATAAAATAAATAAAATACAAATATACTATATTTAACAATTAAATACATCGAATTAATAATGTTACAAAATTAATACAGTATAATAATACAACTATATAATATTTATATTAATAAAACATATAAACAAAATCCTACTACTACAATAATATAGTACATTATACTAAATCGCGTTACGTTTGTAATAAATAAATTAGTAACTCAAATAAATACTTTTAACATTTATTTATGATAGAATCAATTTAAACTCACAAAGTGTAGGGTACTAGATAAAATAATAATATAAATATATACCACTGACTTTTTTCTTCATAAATGGTGGTAATTATAACAAATTCTCAAAAGCTAAGTAATTAGGAATAATAATAGGGGTACACTTTAATTATGATTTGGTTAAATATTTTTATATTATTTCAGAGCTCAACAATCCATAATAACAGATTAATAATTAAATAATATAATATTAATAATATAAAATATAATAAATATTAATATATAATAATTAAATAATAATAATTAATAAATATAATATAATAATAAATATAATATAATTATATATTAAATTAATAATGAAATTTTTATTAAATAATAATTGATAGATAGAATATGATACTTTATAGCTACAAATAATAATCTAGTTGACTATATTTGGTATATAATAAAAAAAAATTAATATATTAAACTAATTTTCTTAGTGAACTCTTGGAATTCTCGTACTGTGTTAACCATTGCCTTCTCTCTATGCTTCTCTAGCTATATCCAGTAACGGCAAGCTGAATGTGAGGTTATTAAGCAATATTGTCTCGTTTGGAGATGTGTGCTATAATAATATTTGAGAACTTTTTCCCCGTCTTTCGGTATTGCTGTAAAGCTGGTCGTTATCTCAAAGTCTGTGTGCTAAAATGACGGCTGATAGACTGATTTAAAGTACAGTTAAAGGTAGGTTGACCTTGTGTTAAATATGTTTGATCGTATAATAATTAAGGTGCATTGCTCTAGGTAGTGTTTTGATTGACTAGTTTATTGATTTATGAGACTCATACATGTAGTTAGTTATGACAATAGATTCAGATCTTGATTTGCTCATGTGTGTGTTCTCAAATATTATATTAATTGTTGTTGTGTATTATATTTTGGTTGCAGATAGTCAACCACTTAACATCAGGAAACAATCGCAGCATTAAGGTGAAATGTAAAATAAACATGGACTCCAAACATTACTCTGTGATTCATAATGCATATAGGATATTCAATAGAATTTACTGATTTAATGGAGAATCTAAGCTCGTGTAGAAACTAATACATTAGATTTTGTGTGTATATCATTCTTAGAGAATTCCATTCAATAGATTATTCAGTGATCTTTCTTTTTAGAGAGTATGTGAGAGATATATGACATATATGTTTTCCTTTCTCCTCTAAGGATTGAAATATAGGTTTTGAGTAATTCCGCATATAATTACTTTTGTAGGTGTTTATCGATTCGCCTGTAATCCTCCATGATAGTATTATACACTTTGTAGCTGTAATCCCATGGAATACTAATGAGACCTGGAATACGGTCATAGAATACTTTAGCCGTAGTTGTGTTGATACGTGAGTACTTTAGATCGTGAAGAAACTGCATTGGTATAGCTTCATAAGCCGTATACTCCTAGAATCTTTATTGTGTTGTTGTCTCAAATTGCTTTACGTTTCCGAGTTTATGGGTAACATTGGATATAGTACTAAGATGTTCGATAGTGTAAACTAAAAGAATCTGTTACTTTCTTAATATTAATAGGATAAAAATGAAGCTTGATCAAGTAAAAATGATGAGGAGCCTTTGTGACCCTTTTGGAGGGCTCATTCAACATAATAATTCGCGCTCCTATTAAAGACTCTGGATTAGTCAGAATATATTTAGATATAAGTGTAAATAGGATTAATAATAGCTCAATGAAATTAATTAATTTGAATACTTAGATGAATTCAGTGGAATAATAAGTAATCATTATGAATTAGTGGATAAATAATGAATACTAAGAATATTACTTTATAATTAGTAAATGAATAATTAATAGACTGATATTAAGTATATTAATGTGTTGTTTATCGAGAATACAAATTAAATAATTGAATAGATTAAATAAAATAATAAATAAAGGTAATTAAGAATT
>JABUQX010129152.1:15000-17500 GCA_015478945.1 Trachelipus rathkii | reverse complement strand
TTTTTTAGAGCATTATCTTTTTTCAACCGTATCGTGAAACGTTTTATTTAATATTATCATATTAAAGTGTAAACAATATTTGGAATTGAAAAAGCAGCTCAGTGGTCTGCTTTTGCTAAATGTCCGGAGTATATAAATTTTCACATTTATTTATTGGATTGTTTAATTATGAAGGCTTGGTGCTTTTGTTCATATACTTTACATTCATTAATCTTTATATATATATATATATATATATAATTATATATATAAATATATATATATAATATATATATATATATATATTATTATATATATTTATATATATATATATATATATATATATATATAATATATATATATAATATATATATATTATATATAAGTAATATATATATAATATATATATAGTATATATATATATAATATAATATATAGTATATATAATATATATATTAATATATATATATATATATATATATATATATATATTATTATAGTATATATATATATTACATGGATACCACCACTCACGGGCAATGCCCTTTTCAAAATCGAAACAATAAAAAATAAATAAATAAAAAAAAAAATTTACATAAAGAAAAACATTAAAATAAAAATGGAAAGTAAACCCACCCTGTCCCTTGCCTAACGCAATTTCCTCAGGTGGGCGCAGACGCGGGATTTAAATAGAGGAAGATTGAATATAGCGGGCGAAAATTAAAAGAGGCAGGAGTTCCACAAAAACAGATGTTGGCTGGAAGAAGGGGCAGGTACCCAAACGAGTGATCCTTTTGAGTCTCCAATATTCGACGCAATTATTCATGAGAAACAGGCACCTCTTGATTCACGAGGGGCGGACGCGTGGTGGAGGAATGCGAGAGGGTCAGATTCACTCGAGCACTGCCGTTGTAGTACCATAGAAAGAGATAAGGCGGCCGACGTCACGACGCAGAGAAAGGAGGGTCAAGGAGTCAGAAAGTATGGGACAGTTTATAAAGCCTCTTAGCCTTAGCTTCAAAACTCTATCCAAAAGGAGGGTTGAACCGGAACCACCCCAAATGTGGAACAGTATTCCATACAGGGTCGAATAAGACCTTTATATAACTGGAGCGATCTGAGCAGAAGAAAAAAAAAAAATTCACGCAATCTGAACAGAATTCCAGCTTTTTGAGGCATTTAATAATAATAATAAATAGTATATATTATATATTATACATTATATATTTACTCTCTCTCTCCATATATAATATATATATATATATATATAATATATATTATATATATATATATATATATATTATATATAGTATATAATATATAATATTATATTATAGTATATATAATATATATATATAGTCAAAAATTAATTCTCTCTCTCTCTCCATATATATATATATATATAAGTATATATATATATATATATATATATTACTATATATATATATATAATATATATATATATAATATATTATATATATTTACATATATATATATAATATATTATATATATATAGTATATTATATATATATATATATATATATATATATAATATATATAATACTATATAATGACCCGCAATTAATGCCACCCTGATAAACATAAACTATATACTATACTATAGCGTGTATGAGTATTATATGTATAAATTATAGTATCATATATAAAGACGTGTGGCACCAGGCTGTAGTATATGTATGATTATAGTATAGATATTAGGATGACTAGTAAGATTATGATATAGATATTAGTATGTATGATATGATTAGGTAGTATAATAATATATAGTGAGATATATATATATATAAAATATATATAATATATATATATATATATAGAGAGAGAGAGAGAGGAGAGAGAGAAGAGAGAGAGAGGAGAGAGAGAGAGAAAAATATTTTAAATTATTTAACAAGACTGTAGTGCTCACTACAATAATTTTCCAATATTGTATACACTGGCTTGGCATGCTATAACTGAGAGGAACTTAGTATTATAAGTACATTCTAAGATATCAATTTCATTGAGGATAATTTCTTATAGCGTAATTACGTCTGCATGTGGTTAAAAAAAATTAGATATTCTTAATTATGGTAATAAGATTACAGTAATTAAGTTATAATTCCCGTATATCTAACCATTATGATTTGAGAAAGTACGTTTTATATTATTAATAAATACAAATCTCTAATGATTCAAATTTGAACAATAGTTTTAATAATTTAAATAAAAGGAAAATCACATTTAGTATTGTTAATCAATAAGGTTCTTATATGTTTTCTCATGGATTAATATTCTTGATTTTGCATGGCAATTAAATTTTTGTAAATCCATAATTTGCGAAAATCTTTCCCCTTCTAGTCCTTTTGTTCAGAAATGTGAGATTTCCCTCCTTAGGAAATGACAAACCACGAAATTTTTTAATTACCTATATAGGTTAACCATAACATATATATATAACTATAGATTAATATAAATTATATTAATATATATATATATATATATATTTATATAATATATAAT
>JABUQX010129152.1:0-10000 GCA_015478945.1 Trachelipus rathkii | reverse complement strand
TATATATTATATATGTATATATATATATATATATATATATATATATATAGTATATATATATATATATATATATATATATTATATATATATATAATATATATATATATATAATAATATAAATATATATATATATATAATTTGGATTTTACCATTAGAATGGCATTTAACATATTTATAAGATATATATTATTATATATATATATATATATATATAATATATATATATATATATTATATATATATATATATATATATATTAATTAATTATATATATATATAATATAATATTATATATATATATAAATATTAATATATATATATCTATATATTTATATATATATATATATATATATATAAATATATTATATATATAATATATATATAATATATAAATATATATAATATTATATAATATATATATAAATATGTATTAAATATATATATATATAATATATAATATATAATATATATATAATATTATATATATTAGATATATATTATATAATATAATAAAATAATATATATATATTAATATATATATTATATATATATATATAGCTACCGAAGCTGTTACGAGAGCATGAGGCATCGGACTCTGCAGGGAACTCGAGGCTTTCATGGGATTCTACTAAAGTTCTTGGACGAAATAGGACCTTCTTTATGTGTGGACAGGGTGGTCAAAATATATTTAAGAAGGGAGGCAGAATGATTAAGGTTAGGACCTTAAATTAGCAATGGGAACTGCTGGAAGTGAACTAACACCCAGACATCCTCTTCACCAAGGACATTCTTTCACTTTCAGCATAGGCAGAATTTGTTGAATTTGTTCATAAAATATAATACACTCTCCCTAGTTCTGCGGCTGTAGAGCGAATATTTTGTATTGGTGGGGATATTTTAGACGGGCAGAGAGCGTCAGCAATTAACTGCTTTTAATTTTGGGCACCTAATCTTTTTGAAAGGGGTAATATGGATTTCTTTGACTCCTTTGAAGAAGACATTGAGGAGGAAGGGGAAAATCTTGAGATTTTGTAAATATTCATTCAATTTTTAATTATATAATAATATTATATAATAAATTTTTTGTAGGGCATACATACTATTTAGTATTAATTATTAAGCATCTTTGAATGGAAAGTCCACATTTTAGCGGGAAGAAAGTGCGGATGTGCGGACTAGCGATTAGCGGAGGTTTGATGGTCTGAATAAGTGCGGAGGAGCGCTAGCGGACTACGTTTTTCTCGAGGTGTGGATATTATATAAATATATATTTATATATAAACTATATATATATTATAATTATAATATTAATAAATTTATATATAAATAATAATAAAATATATATAGTATAAATATATCTACGTATATATATATATATATATAATATATGTAATATAATAGTAATATATATAAATATATAATATATAAATAGATATAAATATATGATAGTAGCATAATATGTATACGTAGTAGTATTAATATCGAAATACTATTCTTATATTTACATACTATATATATATAATATAGTAAAAAATTAATATTATAGCTATAATATATATAAGTAATAATTATATATAATAATAGATAATAAGTAATATGATATAATACGTAATAATATAATAATATTAATATATATATATATATATATATGTTATGGTTAACCTATATAGGTTTAAAAATTTCGTGTTTGTCAATTCCTAAGGGAGGGAAATACTCACATTTTCTGAACAAAGGACAGAAGGGGAAAGATTTTCCAAATTGGATTTACAAAATTTTATTGCCATGCAAAACAAAGAATATTAATCCATGAGAAACAATATTAGACCTTATTGATTAACAATACTAAAGTGATTTTTCCTTTTTATTAATTATTAAACAATGTCATATGAATCATTAGAACTGTCATCAAAAATAAAAGTATTTTCTCAATCATATGGTTAGATATACGGGATACTTAATTACTGTAATCTTATTACAATTAAGATATCTAATGTTTTTACCACATGACAGAGTAATTACCTAAGATAATTTCTCAATGAAATTGAATTCTTAGATGTACTAATCAAGTTCCTCTCAGTTGCATGCAAGCAGTGTAACAATATTTGGAAAATTATTGTAGTGACACTACAGTCTTGTAAATAATATAAAATATTTTCTCTCTCTCTCTCTCTCTCTCTCTCTCTCTCTCTCTCTCTCTCTCTCTATATATATATATAGTATATATATATTTATATATAATATATATATATATATTATATAAATATATATATATATATATATTATATATATTACTACTCTCACTATAATAATATATACCTCTAGCTATTAAGTCTCATATCTCCGGCGCTACAGCGATTACTATATATATATATATATTAGGTAAATTTTCTGATACTCTAGTTTACGTCACTATGTCGTTTTAACAGTGATTAGGGATTATAGTACGTTCCATTATATGATATAGATATTAAATGATTATTGTGTGGTACTGATGGGTACTATATAATATATATATATATTATATATATATATTATATATATTATATATATATGTATATAATATACTCATACTATATATATATATATATTATATATATATAAATATTATATATATTATATATCTATATATAATATTTTATATATATATATATATATATATATATGGAGAGAGATTGAGTATTTAATTAATAAATTATTATAATATATATTATTTATATATATATATATTATATGTATATATTATATATATATATATATATATATTATATATATATATATATATATATATATATATATATATATATATGGAGAGAGAGAGAGAATTAATTTTTGACTATATATATATATATAACTAAGAATATATATTGCTAAAATGGCCTCAAAAAGCTGGGATTATTCTTGTTACAGATTGCTAATCATTCTGTGGAATTTTATTTCTTCTGCTCAGATGCTCCAGTTATATAAAAGGTCTTATTCGCCCCTGTATAGAATACTGTTCCCACATTTGGGGTGGTTCCGGTTCCACCTTCCTTTTGGATAGAGTTGGAAGCTAGGCTAAACGAGGCTTATAAACATGTCCCATACTTTCATGACTCCCTTGACCTTCTTTTTCTCCGCGTTCTGTGACGTCGGCGCCTATTTCTTTTCTATTAGGTACAATAACAAACGGGCAGTAGCTGTCGAGTGAATTGAGCCTCCTTCGGCGATCCTCCGACCACTGATGCGTGCGCGCCTCCGTAAATCATCACAATGGTCGGACCTATGTTCTCTAATGTAATTATTGGCAAGTGTATTGGTAGACTCAAGGATCACTCGTTGTTGTACCTCCTTCTTTTCTAGCCACATTTCTGTTTTGTTAGGAACTCCTTGCCTTCTTTTTATTCTCCCGCTAGGTATTCAATCAATTCCTCTATTGTTAAATTCCTCGCGTCTTGCGGCCCGGAACCTGAAGCCTGGGAATATGCGTTTAGGCAAGGGGGACCAGGGGGTGAAGGTTTATCTCCATTTATTTTAATTGTTTTCTTTATATGTAATTTTTTTTTTTTATGTTATTTATTTTTTTTTGGCACTCCCTCCGTTTAAATGAACAAGGGCATATGCCCGTGAGTGGGTGTAGTCATGTAAATATAGTATATCTATTATATATAATAAAATATATAATATAATAAATATATATAGATATATAATATATACTGTTTAATTAATATACATAATAAGTAGTAATATAAATAATATACTATATATATTAATATAATATATATATATATATATTATATATATATATATATATATATCTATAAAATAAAATATAATATATATATATATATATTTATATTATATATATATATTATATATATATAATATATAATAATATTATAATGTAATATATATATATATATATATAATAATTATATAAATATATATATTAATTAGTATATATATATTATAATAAATATTATATATATATAAGAGATTAATGAATGGTTAAAGTATAATGATCAAAAGCACCAAGCCTTCATTAATACACAAATCCAATAAAAAATTGTGAAAATTTCAGATACTCGACATTTAGCAAAAGCAGACCACTGAGCTGCTTTTTCAATTCCAAATATTGTTACACTTTAATATGATAATATTAAATAAAACGTTTACGATACGGTTGAAAAGATAATCTCTAAAAAAAGTCATTAAATTATTTAAAAGTTAAAAATGGTTTAAGTAAATATTTCCTTTGCAGATCTTAACTTTTATCTGTTATTGTCATTTCCACCTCAGAAGATTTTAATCCAAAAGTAATGCAATTTCTCCTCAATTTATATATATATATATTATATATATATATATAATCTAATTATATATATATATTACTATATATATATATTATATATATATATATATAAATGTATTACTATATATATTCATATATATCTATATATTATATATTATATATATATCATATATATCATGTATATAGTATATAATATATAATATATATATATGTATTCATATATAATATATATATATATATTATATATATATAGTATATATAGTATATATTATATATTATATAGTATATATATATGTATATATAATTTACTAGTACGTATATACTATATATACTATATAATATATAAAAATATATATAATAACACAAAAGGTGGCATTAACGGTGGCGTTAAAGCGTTAATCCGTAATTAACTCGTTAATGTTTTTCGGTTCTTAACTTTTAACGGCCTTTCTTTAAATTTCCGGGAAAAGAAGTAAGAAGACTATTAGCGGGTCATTTTGTGAATTAACCGTTAACGAGTTAAAATTTGTCCCTACATCCGTTAACCGTTACCTTTAATTTCGGAGTTTATAAGATATTTTCTTTAATCAGATTTTCAAAAGTTTGTATAGGATTAGATTTCGATATTCAGCATAAATCTTTTTTTTTTTCCAAAATTTACACTAGCGTTAAAACATGTTTATTGTTTACACCGGGTTATTATCTCCGTTAATAATGTTTAACATGTTTTTCTTTATGTTGTATCCCATTTCTTATTGGTTCTCCGAAGATAAAGATAGTGACTGTTTGCCCCGTTCAATGAATCAATTAACTTCTTTCGGTTTCGTAACTGAGAAAATGCTTTTCTGTACAAGGGGTGACTAGTGAAAAAAATAGAAGACCTAGTCCTCGAAATTGGACAATGGACGCTGGTGCATTCTCTAACGTGTAATGATACATATTTGGCATTAAAACATTCAAGTTTGGTTATCCTATTAATTTCTGAGCTAAACCATATACTGTTAAGTATTAATTAAAGGTATTTACGTTTTTGAAGTGTTCTTTGGGCAGCGGGGCAAAGTATCTGCTAGGTTCATAAGCCTAAACTTATTTAGTCTAGATAGGCTTAAATATCATTTTTAATATTGGTTAGGCGAATTATGTATACACAAAAGGAAAATTAACCATTATTATTACTTATTGTCCACATTTATTTTGAAAGACGGTTAAGCGTAACCGAGTTAAAGTTAACTTCCCGTTACATTTCTTTACGGATAAACGCTTTAATGATTAACGCGTTAATTTTTTTTTTGGTTAAAGTGCTTAAAAACTACCCTCCCCTTAAAAAAACTTTTTCCTCCACCAAAACCACCCCCTTACCTTTGGGTATATATAGTCATATATATATATGTATATAGCTATGATAGTATATATATAATAGTATATAGTGATAGTATAGTAATATAATGATATATCATATATATATATATATATATTATATATATATTATATGATATATTATAGTATATATATATATTATATATATATATATGTATATATATATATATATATAATGTATATAGTATATATATATACTATATATTTATATATATATATTAGTATATATATATTATATATTATAATATATATATATTTATTATGATTATATATATATATACAGGTAGTGTCTAGTATATATTATTATATATACTATATTCTGATATATATTAGCATTTATATATATTTAAACCGGGAGCCCTTCGTTCGTTATGTACGTAGTAGCTGACATGAATAGTTGGACGGTCATCACTGGTGAACGTGGGTTTTGCGTAAGTGGTTTATAACTGCTGTTCGTTCTGGCGTATATATTACAGAAATAGCGGGGATTATATAATATATATATTATAGCTATTATATATCATATATATAAACTATATAAAAAAAAAATATATATATATAATATATATATATATATATTATATATAATTTATATATAATTATATAGTATATATATATATATATATATATAAATATTATAATAATACATGTTCGTCTGTTTGAAACAGTGGTTTTTTGGAAAAACTTGGGCCTCCTTTTTGGCGAATATTGTAAATAAAACTAGCTACATGACGAGTTGCTAATATAATAGGGAAATAATTTTACTGTTTTGCTCAGTTTCTAACCATATTTTTTTTACTGTGACAAGCTCTCACTTAATCACTAATTTTTATAAATGTTTATTTTATATTTAAAATAATTTTAATAGGTGTTGAAAAGTCTCTATATGCCTGTTCTCAATAATATCAAGTTAAAGGATTAGAAGAAAAAGGGTTTATTATAATCGGAGTATTCATTTCAGTTTTAATACAGGTGAGAAAATTTAACTTATGTAATATTGTACTTTTTTGCAAACTTGTTTGACGTGATACTATTATTCTTATATAAGTATATATATATATATATCTATAATATATATATATTAAGTATATATAATATTATATATATATAATAAATATATATATATATATATATATATATACTATATATATATATATATATATATATTATATATATATATCATATATATATGAGTACCTACATAAAACTACATAAAGGCCCAATAGTTACTTTTTCCGGGCTAGCTACTAAACCAGTCTATTCAGTAAAAGTTAGGGGCTAGTTTTACCACAACAGGTGGATCAAGTAAAGTTCTTTAGGGGTTTACCTTTAGCCAGCACGGATGAGTCAACGAGCCGCCTAAAATGGGGAGTATTTTAACCACTTTTCTAGGGGGGATCGAGGCCCCGGATGGGGAACGGGAGGGGGGGAACTTCATACCGCCCGGGAGGGGATGGTCGGAGGAAACCCCCCCGGACCAACAGACCAAAGAAAGCGGGGGGGGGTTCGCGGGAGACCATTCCCCGGGGGGGGGGATTAGTCCTTCACCGGGGTTTAGTCCACCTAGAGGCGGAGAGGGACCCGCCCGGAACTTGCCTGACATTCGGGGGTTGGACTATGCCGTGGGGGTTATTCCGTTTAGGTGGATAATAACCCCCAAAAACAATAAATCCGAAATGATTTTTTTTTGGACATCACAATAATAACTATTTCGGTACTTTATAAATAATATAAGTGGGACATTTGATTTTTACTAATATCATATTATATAATATTTTTATATTATATATATAATATTTATATATCATATACATATTTATTATAAATATAATTTATAGTTATATATATATATATATATATGGCGCCAGCGGTAAGGGTACGCAACTCTTGGAATCGTCACCAGTCTAAAAACGTGACCCTGCAGAGTCTGAACGTTGGACTAAATGGACGTCCACGCGCTTCAGGGTATATCTAATACGAACTGAGCCTCGTTTTGGCATGTAAATCTTCCCATATATATATATATATATATTATAATATATTAATATATTATATATAAATATAAAAATTTTATAATATATATATATATAAATTATTATATATTATATATATATATATAAATATAAATAAAGTAAATATAGTATATATATTTATATATATTATATATTTCTAATCTTAAATATTAATACGTAATATATATATATATAAACATAATATTTATATATATTATTATATATTATAAATATATATATAATAATAATTTATATATAATATATATATAATAGAGGTGGGCAACTTCGCTCTTTTAGTCCGCCCTACTCCTGCTAGTCCACCGGAGGGGACTACCGAGAAAATAAGGTGCGGACTAGCGGAGGTGCGGGGATCGGTTCCAGGAAATTGCGGGAACTGCCGTGCCGGATCACAAATAAAGTTGTCCGGCTCTTTCGGTCCGTCACCTTTTTTTTTTGAAAAATGAAAGTCAATAGTTTACTTATTAAGAATCCTTATGTTTTTAAAGAAAATATTTTTATTTTTAAAGGTTTTTTTAAATAACTAATTAATCATAATTAAGATTTTTATGGGGTTTTTAAATAATTTTAAAACTTCCCCTCCCAAGGCCAAATTTCTTAAATGGTACCCATTATTAATAATAAATAAACTATTTTAAACTTGAATTTTGTATGCTGCTCGAAAGGATAGTCCGTTTGATGAAGAATAAATCGTCATGTAAATTATGTGACTGGCTACAAAATAAATCCATAACTAGCAATAATCTAAATCGGGATTTCTGGTAAAAAAGCCCAAAATAAATGAATAATATATAATATAATTATTAAACTATAAATATATATATATATATATTAATATATATATATATAAATTTTATATATTATATATTAAACTATATATAATATAATATTTAATATATAATATATTATATATAAGACACATATTTAGTATATTATATATACTATAGCCTACCGAGCCGATACGTAGCACTAGCATCGACTCTGCAGGCGTCCGAGGCCTTTCATTCGGATTCTACTAAACATCTGCACGAAATTAGAACCTCTCTTATTGGGGTGGAGCCAGGGTGGTCAAAAAAAAAGTTTAGAAGGAAGGCAGAATGATTTTAGGTGAGGGCTTAAATTTAGGCAAATGGAACTGCTGAAGCGGGGAAACTAACAACAGCAAACTCCGCTTCGACAAGGAAAACATCTTCCCTTTCAGCATAAGCAGAAAATTTGTTTTGACCTTGTTTCATAAATATAATACACTCCCTCTTAATCGCTGCTGTAAGAGCGAATACTTTAGTTTCCTTGGGGTCGGGGGATATTTTGGAGGGGGCAAAAAGAAGGTCAGCCTTTACTGCTTTTTAATTGAGCCCCAGCTTAAATCTTTTTGAAAAAGGTTAATTGGATCTCTGTTCTTTTGCGAAGACCATTTTTGAGGAGGAAGAGGAAATCTTGAGATTTTATTGTTTAATTATTTTCAACTTTTTTTCATATAAATTATAAATTAAAACCTTTTTAAAGTTTTTAGCTAAATTTTAGTAATTTAATATTAAACCTTTTTGTTTGCAGTCGCCCCATTATAGTGGAAGACGTTGCGGACGTGGCCGGACGTTTTTGCGGGACGTGCGGGACGTGCGGACTTGCGCTAGGGCGGAGGGTTTATTGTGGTCTGAAAATAGGTGCGGGAGGTGCCGCCATTAAGCGGACTAACGTTTTTTCTTTTCCGGAGGTGCGGGGAGGTGCGCTAGGCGGGTACTACCCCTAAAATGAGCGGGGTGCCCACCTCTGATATATATATATATATATATATATATATATATTATATTATATATATTATATATATAATATATAATATATATTATATATATTATATTATATTATATATATATTATATATATATATATTATATATATATTATATATATGAAATAATATAACTATATAATAATATTAATATTATAATTATAAAGATATAATATTAATATATCTATATATATTAATTATATATATACCTATATTATATATATTATAGATTATATAATATGAAATAATAATAAGTAATAATAATATTATATATATTAATATATAATATATATAATTATATGAAGTATATATATATAGCGTAGTATAGGTACTAACTTCAATATAGTAATCAGTCTTTAAGTATATAATATACTATTATAATGAATAATATATCTTAGTATAATATTATAATATATATTATATATAATACAATATATAACTATATATACTGATATATATATATATAATATATATATATTTATATATTACTATATATGTATATATAATATATATATACT
>JABUQX010129151.1:15000-30000 GCA_015478945.1 Trachelipus rathkii | reverse complement strand
AAATATAAGTTTAGCGGAACTAAATTAAGCGGAAGATAATTGTTCCGCTAACGGTTTTAAAACTCAAACATAAACACATTAAATAGCAATCATCTAACGAAAAAGTTATCTTCGCTAATTAGCTGTTAGAATATTAGTGAATTAGTGCCACCACTGCATAATATATATAATATATATATATATATATTATATATTATACTATATTTAGTATTAGATAGTATATATGCTTTATATTATATATATATATTATAATATATATATATATATATATATAATATATTTATATATAATATAATATATATATATATATATATATTAATATAAGCTAATTTAGTATTCAGATCGTGAAATGCTTTGCTGAGCCTTTCTTCAAAGAGAGCTTTGAATTCCTTTGTAAAAGCTGAAGAGTGTATCATATTGTCATATAAAAAGGGATAATACCTACTTAAATGTATTAGAACTGGTCATTATATATATATATATATATAGTATATAATATATATATAGAAATATATATATTATTATATACTATATAATATATATATATATATATATATATATATATATATATATATATATATATATATATATATATATATATATATATATATATATATATTATATAATATTATATATATATATATAGTATATTATATATATATATATTATAATATAAGGGTCGATAAAGGTATTTATTTAATCGAGCAATTATTTTTGTTCATTGAACATATTTCATTTTTCACTTGAACTCATTATAATATATACTATATATATACATTATTTATCATGTATTTATGAAATATATATATATAAATATATATATATATATATATATATAATATAATATAATATATATATAGATATTAAGTAATTATTTAAAATGTGATTTTGAAAAGTATTTTTTAAGGCGTTTAAAATTGCTCAAATTGGTTAGTTAAGCTTTAAAAGTTAGAGAAATGGGGTTTTCAAGGACAACCTCAGAACTCTCAGATACGTTAAATAGATTTCATATTTTGTAATACCTAAAATATAGTTTACATAGTTGATGTTAAATATAATATTTATTTATAATACATGATTGTATATCATATATTTTATTAGTATTGTACTGTTTAAGTTTTAAAAATGCTTACAAAAATAAGTAAGTTAACCTTTTGCATTTAGAGAAAATTGAATCAAAGATAAAAAAGTTCCAGTGAGAACACTTTTTCTCAATTTATTTGGAATAAAGAGCGCATTTATTATATCTTGTATTTAAGGTATTTTTTTATTGCAATATGCTATTAAATTATGAAATTCATTTTGTAATATATTATTTTACATCATTTTGTACCTTATTTATGTAAATAACTTGTGTTTTGGTGCAAATGTAATTCCTTATTTTTGGCGTGAATTCTTTGTTTTAGCGCGTTTATAAAAAAAAAAAATTATATTTCGATTGTAAAAGAAACTGAATTTGGCTGCAGATCTGCGAGACGTTTATGTATAATAAAAATTATTAAAATATTATTGCGCACAACTCTAGGTGAGAGAATGATTTGAATATAGTAGAGCATAATTTTAATAAAGTATTCTACCAATAAACCAGAAGCTGAGCTTTACTCCCTACCAATAAAGATAATTTAAAAAAAAGCGATTGCGACTTACGTTGATGGTTGACTAGCCGAGAGTAGCCAGCTTAGGTGAAAGTAGGGGAACCCACCATAGAAAGCTACAAGAAGCTAGTACCTGTTCTACTTAGATTTTGCAAGGCAAACCGGGGTTATTACGTGGAACACGAAAAGAACTACAACTCGTGAAAGGAAGGAAGAATAAAAAGAAATAACTCCCAGCATTCCTGCCACCTCATATATATATATATATATATATATATATATATATATATATATATATATATATATATATATATATATATATATATATATATATATTCATATATGGTACTATATATATATATATATATATATATATATAACATTTATAACCATGCGTAGGCATACAACAAGCAAAATTACTAAAATTTGAGTGAAAAGAAATTTTTTTAACAAATTTTGAGTCACAAATAAAGTTCGAGTCTCGTTCTGAAAAGAAAAGAGATATCCATTAACCCTTTATGGCTCGAATTAATAAAATATTTAAAAAAAATTTTTTTTTTTTTACATTTTTTAATTAATATAAGGCTTTTTATTAAAAATATTTTTCATTTTTTAAAGTTTTGTATTGTTATAAGAAAATTACTGAAATGTGCCGATATCGGTGATTCTTGCTCAGCGTGACAGTTTTCAAACGTACCGATATCGGTACACTTATTCAGAAATGCCAAATCTCTTTCAAGTATTATATTAATCTCTCTATATATATAATTCCTGGAAAAGAAAATGCTATTTAACCTCAAAATATTTATTTCTCGATATAATAAAAATTGAAAAAAATATTATAATATATATATATATATATATATATATATATATATATATATATATATATATATATATATATATATATACTACTTATATTTGACACACACGAATGCAAAAATGAAATATAATATATATATATATATATATTATGGAATAGCTGTAGGGTCATATGTTACCCCATGAAACTGCAAACATCCATACACCTATGAAAATCTCTAACTCATCAACTTTGAGTATCAGTGGCTTACATGGATCTTTTTGTAAAGTAAATAGGTTATTTTCATTACAGATCATATTCAATAAATCCTCGTCAAAAATTTTTCTAAAATACTCTAAGAGCTCACATACATTCCCATCAATGGCAACACGCCCTTTTCAATATGGAATTACTCTTTCATTCCATTGATTATCTTCACACGTTCTCCAATTTATTTTATTTTTTAGATCTCTTTAGAAAGATACATCTCCAAGACTTTCCTCTTCCTCCTCCTGTTCCTCTTCTTGATCAACCTCAGCTGAAAGTGAACAATTATTTATTTTACCTGTATCTGTAACGCGAGACTTTTGGGGCAAAGGATCATTTGTAAAATTTAAATTTTCTTCATTCAGATATACAGAGTAAAGTTTTTCCATACTACCTGAAGTGGATGGTAAGGTACTGACTGCACCAGCAAGCAATATGGTTTTCATCCTTGATGAGCAAGCTAAGACTGCATCTTCATCTATATATATATATATATATATATATATATATATATATATATATATATATATATATATATATATATATATATATATATATATATATATATATAATATAGATATATAAAAATATATATACATATATATAATAGAAATATACATATATATATATATACTGCATATATATATATATATATATATATATATATATATATATATATATATATATAGAGAGAGCTGCGGGGGTATGTGTTAGATGTAGATAGAGAGAGAGTAGTAAAAAATTACCCACTTGTATAATTGAGCATCAAATCACGTCTTAGTCGGGCATCGTTTTCACTTGGGAAATTTTCACAGTCAACACTATCATCTGAATGAATGTCTGACTCATCAGAATCAGACTGAGGCTGATTGATCTCTTGCACAAAATCTAGGTATATAGAGAGGTTTACTGCCGAAAACTATTGACCTTTGAGCGATCTGAAAAAAAATCAAATATTTTATTACTTATACCACACTAATTGGCAATATATATATATATATATATATATATATATATATATATATAGAACTTAAATATATATATATATATATATATATATATATATATATATATATATATATATATATATATAAAATGATTGATACGGAAAGGTAGAAATGACGTCACTAGTAAGCCTAGCAGCGGAGATCAGCTGATCAATCAGCTGATCAATCAGCTGTGAACCTAAATAAAAAATACTATATATATATATATATATATATATATATATATATATATATATATATATATATATATATATATATATATATATATATATATATATATATTTTTTATATAAAATACTATATATATATATATATATATATATATATAATATTTTGATTCCTTCACTCTATTCTATCTAAGATCTATACAGTATTTTTTGTCTTTATTTACAAGATGTCACCGATATTGGTACATTTAAACAATCGAGGATAAATATTTTCCACAACATATGAAAGTCATATTGATGGGCTAAAATATATTCATAGTATATATCTAAATGAAAAATATTTTTTTAGAAGCTCTGTACTTACCTTTATTTGAGTTATTTTCCATTATTTCAGCTGAAAATTCACTGTTTAAAATTGGCACAAAAAATTGAGACCTTGAACACTTTGATGTGACGCAATCGCCATTGAATAGCCTATTATTGGTCAAAACGTATCTAAAATGCAAGGAATCGAAACCTGAAATAAAAAACTGCCAGATACCGCTTGAATTACAATTTTTTCGAGAGTTACAGGCTTTTCTGTGAAACGTGCCGATATCGATGCTTAAAGCCATAAAGGGTTAAAATAAATAAGTAAACGTATTCTACACTCCTTTTAACCTTTATATATATATATATATATATATATATATATTATAGCAGCAGTGTATAAATAATAATAATAATATGTAATATATAATATGTAATATATAACCAATATATAATAATAAATAACAATATATAATATCATATAACTATATATATCATTATAGCCCTAATATATGTATGTATATATGGATAATATATATATATATATATGTATATAACTCTTATAATAACATAACCAACAATATATTTATATAGTAATAATATATGTAATAATAATAATAATAATATATATATATATATATATACATATTATATTTATACAAATTTATATAAAATATATAATACTTTCAAATATAATAATATAATAACTATATATATATATATATAATATATATATATATATGTATATATGCATATATATATATATATAACCAACATATATATATATGTATTTATATATATATATATATATCTATATATATATATATATATATATATATATATATATATATATATATATATATATATATATACTTTCTCACTGCTGCTATATATATATATATATATATATATATATATATATAGCCAATTTCTTAGATACGCGGGCAATAAAAAGTACTTGAACATAAAACGTACTAAAATGTTACTAGAGATTCATAAATCGTTCCAGCAAATTTATAATTAACATACTGAAGCAAAAATTTTATATATATATATATATATATATATATATATATATATATATATATATATATATATATATATATATATATATATATATATATATATATATATTTATATATAATGTGAAATATTTATTGAGTATTGAAATTCAGATTTTTTACTATGGCATACTCATGTATTCCACTTAAATATATATATATATATATATATATATACTACTGCTATATATATATATATATATATATATATATATATATATATATATATATATATATATATATATATATATATCTTAATTGAGATTTTTTTCATTTCAAAATTATTTTATCTTGCAGTTAAATTAATTTTTCATTAGATATTTATTGAGTTTAATAAAAACTAATACAATACCATAGCGTGGATGCACGGCAGGCTGGCGTGGATGCATTGCAAACCGCTCGCTGAAGCGCTCGCTTCTAATGCGCGCTGCGCGCGAGCGGTGCCGTGTAACAACTTATTCGCATAATTAATTGACTAAATAAAATTATTTACAAAAATTGAAAATAAAAAAAAAAATAAAAGTAAAGAACTAAAAATTTATTTACTTGACCAATATTATTATTATTATTATTATTATTATTATTATTATTATTATTATTATTATTATTATTATTATTATTATTATTATTATTATTATTATTATTATTATTATTATTATTATTATTATTATTATTATTATTATTATTATTATTATTCTTATTATTATTATTATTGTACTAAATATTTGAATTAATGAATTCATACGTCTGAAGGGGACTACCTGAAATCGTCGACAAGAAAATGGATCGACAGGACATTAAGCAAAATTTCCATTTGTCCAAAGCGTCGACAAATAATTTCTCAAAGGTAAAATGACCGACAAGAATTTCTGCTACTCGTCCAAATCGTCGACACACTAAATCAACAATGCCAAATTATCGACGCCTATCTGATCGACACTTATCTGATCGACACCTATCAATCGATTATTTTAACGATTATATATCGGGTCTTTTTATATCGATATTTTATATCGAAATTTTTTGAAAGCTTTGAAATTAGAATTTAATGGCTTACACAAGAATTGAAATTAGTTACACACGTAATAATCCATCTAGGTTAGGTGTAGGTTTACGGCAACGTAGATCCATCTAGGTTAGGTCTAGGTTTACGGCAACGTAGATTCATTTAGGTTAGGTCTAGGTTTACGGCATCGTAGATCCATACCATTTTGTCGACCATTTTGGCTATGAGAAATTATTTGTCGACGATTTGGACAAGTGGAAATTTTGTTTAATGTCCTGTCGACCCATTTTCCTGTCGACGATTTGAGGTAGTCCCCCACTGAGAGGGCATAACGCGCATCCCTTGTCCGAAAATATTAAACATTGGATCAACGTGAAATATCTTTGCCTGCATATAAAAAATTTTCACATATATATATATATATATATATATATATATATATATATATATATATATATATATATATATATATATATATATATATATTATATATATATATATATATATATATATATATATATATATATATATATATATATATATATTAGGGTGACCCTTAATTTTTAACTTTCGAATTTTAAGTATCTCTCTACTTATATGATGCTGATTACTAAAAGAAGAAAGTGTGTAAAACTGCAGCTACATTGGAGGTCATTTAATAGTGCCACAAGGACCTCCATGTTAAACATTATGTACTGCATTTTATTCTTCGAACATATTTCAGTATCAGTTGTTACTCATAATAAATATTATAATATAGTATACTTTTTTCAGCTAATTTTATGGATTATGCTGCTATTTGAGTTACTATATTGTTTTATTATCGGTAGCAGTGAAACCTCACAGAAATATTTGCTCTCTATTATAGTATAATACATTATATTGGCTTTTGAAGCAGAACATAAACAAAGCAATTATAATTACGTGTCCTTCAAGCATCTGGATGCGTTTTTTTTCTGCAATCAGGATAGTTTTTACGATAATCACTTACCACAAGCAATAAGAACTGCTTCTGATTTTCATCATTTGTCAAGATGCTGCTATACTCTTCTATTAATTTAATGCCCATTTCAAGAAAAATCATTTGTTACACTTAAATTATTAATGAGTCGTTTTCCTTGTTTGTGATCGTCCCTTGTATTAAACGTCTAAGAAACTGGTAGAAATGTGAAATGTTGAAAATAGGCTAAGTGAATATAGCTTAACAGGTGTAGAATAAATCGCTCTTGGCTACATCCTTCACCTCTACTTGGCATACTGAAGCCTTTCTGATATTCGATTTTTTTGATCACTAATTCATTTGTCTTCATAATCTTTACCATTTTCACTTTTATTTCTTTTGATAAACGAAAATCAAAGATTGCCATGCTAACCAACATGGGTGAAAGGTACCATAAATGATTACAAAGTTTATTTATAGCTAAGCGAAAAATATCGTTATCCGGATATTCAGCTAGCCTTTCCAGAAATATATAATCACTATAAGGAGTTTCAATGGGAAAAGGTAAACTTAAGCCATACTTCGATGTATGAAGGAGCTAAAGAAAGGTATAGGTCTCTAATTGCTGATTTTTCTCCATAAGGTTTACGGGGAAATTGATTCCGGAACATATATATTTTCAAACAGTGTATGGCCCTTGACATCCAGCTCGCATGATAAAAGATTCATGGATATTTAAATGACAATCCTAGAGGTGGGGTTCCCCACAAAAATATTATCGTCAATTCAAGAAATTCCCTATAATCTTCTTTGCATTGTTGTTACTCAGGAAACATGAATCAGAAGTCTACAGTATCATCTCGGATGTTTTGATCTTTCAAAAAGGGTCGTCAACATCTGTCTCATATTTCATTTTATCTATACTGTCCCATTGCTCTTTGAATCTTCTAAAGAGCGGATCGTCAGGTCCTGATGTTGATAGCTTCAGTTTCCATTCGAATACACTTCTAAGCCCAATTTCCCATATATGGTGGCGACAGGGTAGGTAAGTTAATTCACGCTCCATTAATTGCTCAAGTAGAACGCAGCAGCATTATAATGGAGCATTAATGTGGCCAATATCTGAAACTGTAGTATCTGAACACATAGATACTACTTTTTGTTTGTAATGCCACATTCATTTAGTGTTTCAAATACATCTTCCGCTTGATATTTTCCAGTTCCAACTTCTAGTTTAGGGATATTAAGCAGCTGTGACTTTCCTTCATATGATACTATTACAGGAAATGGATTAACTTTTATATGTGTAGTTATGTCCATCAGTAATTTAGTATCCCATTTTCCGATTACAGCAACAATGAAACAGTGCAACAAATGAAACTTTGCTTTAATTTGTTTTGACTTTCCTTCCCTGTATTATTTTCTCAAACGATGGAGCGCTGATCTGTTTAACATTAATCTGAGGTATCACATCTTAAAACTTCGGCTGTTGCCATTATTAAGTGAATTGCATTTCTCTCAGTGATTTTACACTTGTCTAGTGCAGAGAACATTTTTGTCGTGATAAATTGCGTAGTTCCTCTTTCTCTACTCTTAAGAGTAGATAACGATGTTGGTACTTCCTCTTCTCGGTCTCGCTGGATCGTCTTCTTCGCTTAAGATGCATTCAGGTTCACAGAATTGCCCTGAAAAAAGGACAATTATATAACACAGATTTGAAAAAAAACAATTTAAAACAAAAAAATTGTAGATGAAGGGCAAATTATTACTAAACAAAGCAATATAAGAGGTTTCTACGTCGCTGGCAGCTGTGGAAAATAATTAAATGTTATATCATTATCTCAAAGTTTCAGTACTTATTATCAATCACGTGCTAAAATAGTGAAACCTAAACATGCTATAAAATTAAATTTTAACAGATTTAGATGGTCTTGAGGTCATCCAACTCAAATTAATATTTGTAAATTTCTCTCTTTAATCCAGGACATTAGAAAGAGCTAAGTTTTATCTGTTGTAATATATGTATGTCATCTTGATGTCCTAAAATATATGGTAGTTGCATTTTACATTTTACTCACACACACACACACACACACACACACACATATATATATATATATATATATATATATGTGAGTGCGTGTGTGTTTCAAAAATATATATATATACCTACATTTATATATATCTTGCTCTCTTATATACATATATACATATATATATATATATATATATACTTATCCATATATATATATATATATATATATATATATATATATATATATATATATATATATATATATATTTCTATATGCTATATATACCTTTACTATACTATATATATATATATATATATATAGGACCTTTTCTGTTTACGACTCCGTCAGTATTACTGAATTTTTTTTTTTTTAATATATTTCTAGTATAAGCCAACAATGAATTTAAGTGGTAACGGACATGCTTCAAAGTTCGAAATATTTTAAATAATTTTTAGTAACATTTTGTTTTATTTTTTGGGGTGTTTTCAAACTAAAGCCATAAGGTAAACAGCAAAGATGGCAGGAGTCAGGGGTCTCTCGACCTTCCGGGAACGACAGGGGTAGAACTTCTTCCCCCACTCGGGAGGGTCTCGGAACCCCGCTCTTTGGTATTTGGGTGTCGTGGGGGTTCCTCCGCCCCTCCCTACCCAGGGTATGGAAAACGTCCCTCTCTGTGTTCCCCGTCGGTTTCCGAGCCCCCTATTGCTATATATATATATATATATATATATATATATATATGCTATATATATATATATATATATATATATATATATATATATATATATGTATATATATATATATATATATATATATATATATACTATATACATATATATATATATATACTACTCTCTTATTAATTTTTGTTATAAGCTTTATAAGCTGATTCTAAATATGTAATTGGTTTTCTGTAAGTGTCGTACTTTTCAAGGATATTTCATTTTTGAAAAAATATTTAACATAAATGTGATTTTTAAAATTATTTAAAATATTTCGAACTTTAGAATCATGTCGTTACCACTGAAATTCATTGTTAGTATCATATAGAAACAATATATTAAAAAAATTAAAATGACGGAGTCGTAAAACCGAAAGACCTATATATATATATATATATATATATATAGCAACTTAACTTTTTATATATATATACACCACACATATATATACTACTCTTTACACGACGCTGCTGCCTATCTTATATATATATATATATATATATATATATATATACTATATATGAAAGGGGGCAGGTTCTACATATATATTTTAAAATTAATTCTGCAAAACCTTCATTTTGTCAAAGATCAGTTATTGAAAAAAAAAAAAAAAAAAAAAATGTGAATAAATAATTCGTAGTCACTCAGACAAAAGACAACAAACAGCATAAAAGTTCGACCTCCTAATTAGATCAGACCTTAAATATGATAAAACTAATTTACAGTCCTGTTAAAAAGAAATTGGAGACGTAAAAAGAAAATGAAAAAGTTTTCCAAACTTTGTTTAACCCCCCCCCCTTTCCCCCCCCCCCCTCCTTCTCCCCCCCCCCTTCCATTTCCTAAAAAATTGATGTTTCAGAAAATTAGGATAGAATATAAACAAAATATTGAAATTTTTTTTGGTCAAACTCGAGTCACTATATACACATATACTCACACACGAACCTTTCGCATGCACATATGCACACACATACATTCATACATGAAACTTTTTTTTAAACTAACAATCATTATTTACCCTATGTCATTTTCACTTAATTTTGTCATCCTAATATTTGAAATCAGCTAAAATATTGTCATAATCTTTATTTATCTAAATAAACAATTATTTAGAATATTTATGTCCAATAAAATTATAATATATATATATATATATATATATATATATATATATATATATATACTATATATATATATATATTATATATAACTATATATATATATACCTTTCTTTCTATATATATATATATATATATATATATATACTATATACTATATATATATATATATATATATATATTATATACTGCTATATATATATATATATATATATATATACTACTGCTGCTATATGCTGTATATAGCAACTTATATAAATATTATTTTTATATTTATATATATATATAAAAATAAAAATATATATATATATATATATATATATATATATATATATATATATATATATATATATATATATGTATATATAAGCATGGAGGGAGTAAAAAGTGGACTTGGTATAGATGGAGCTCAGAAGAAAGAAGATATTCTGAAAAATCGATGATAGACTTGATACTTACCAACAACAAAAAGGTATTCACAAATGTCAAGAGCCTGCCGAGTGTACCAATGGACTCTAACCACAAAATGGTGGTAGGTATATTGAGATGGAAAGAAAAGAGATAAGCCAAGAAAGATTATAAGAGATAGATACCAAATAGAAAAGTTGAAGGTAGAAGTTAAACAGAGATTTGATGAAACCTTGAAAGGGGGGAGGAGACGGGTGGAAAACATTGGAGAGACGATAAACGAAAAGTGGAAAATTTTTAAGGATGGGAATTTTTAACATGGGAATAGCTGCACAGAATGTGTTGGGTGTAAAGAAGGTTGGAAGAGGAAAAAAGAAAAGAACGTCATGGTGGAATGAAGAGGTAAAAACTGCTAAATCCAATAAAAACAAGCAATATAGATTATGGATGAAGAGAAGAAACGAAGAAGACCGACTAATTAATATACGTAGAGGCCAGAAAAAATGTTGAAAATATAAAGAATAGCTCTATGAAACAATCCTGTGAAAGAATTAGGATAGAGCTGGAAGAGGACAAGAAAGGTACAAGAAAACTAATAAACGGATTGGCGAAAGGTATGAGAACAAAAACAGATACGGAAACGTTCGCAATAATGAATAAGGAAAGAGAGATACTGACAGAAGAGAGGGAGGTGATGGAGAGATGGAGAGGGTATTTTGAGTTGCTGAACTGTGGGGAGGTGGGAGAGGAGATCGAGAGAGCTGGGATGGAGGTGGAGGCTGAAAGAGGACAAGAGAAGGAAATAACAATGGAAGAGGTGAGAGAGGCAGTAAAGATACTAAAGAACGAGAAAAGCCCTGGCACAGACGGATTAAGTGTCGAGCTCTATAAGACTGGGGAAGAATTGATAAAATGGTTGTACGATATAATGAAAGAGATATCGAGAGAAGAAAGCGTGCCGGAGGAGTGGGGGACAAGCAACAATATGCCCAATATACAAGAAAGGTGACAGAAGAGTATGTGGTAACTATAGAGGGATAGCACTTTTAAACGTAGCTAGCAAAATATATGAAAGAATATTGGAAAGAAAGTTGAGTGATTGGAGTGGCAATACGGATTCAGAGCGGGCAGAAGCACAACAAGCCAATATTCTATATGAAAATGTTGGTAGAAAAAACGTTAGAGTGGAACAAGAAGGCTGATGTGGCGTTTTTGGACTTGGAAAAAGCATTTGATAGGATAAATAGAGAAAAGTTATGGAAAGTGCTGGGAGAACCGGAGTATGGGATCACTCAAAAGCTAATAAGAACCATTAAAAGCACATACCAGACTTCCAGAAACAAGATAATGGGGGATTTGGGAGATGAGAGTTGGTTCAGGGTAGATACGGGAGTGAGACAAGGAAGCGTTTTCTCGCCCTTACTGTTCATAATATATATGAACTACGATTTGAAGAGAATTTATAGACAGGAAAATGCAGAGCACATCCTGGTCTATGCCGACGACACAGGGCTAATCTCGGTGGCGAAGTGAGCACACCTATTTGCGATGATGGACTGATGGAATGACCAAATGAGAAGTTTGGATATGAAAATAAGCACCGAAAGACAGAAATTATGAATGTAGCTAGGGTGAAGGAGGATTTAAAAATGAGAAAATGAAGGAACTGCACTGAGACAGGTCGAGAAGAATTAAAAATACTTGGGGGTGATTGTGGAGGATGGGAGAAAATGAAGGAGTGAGTTGAGGGAAAAGATTGAAAAAATTTGCAAAAATGTTGGTGCACTTTACCCAATATTAAAGAAGAGAAATATCCAAAGGAGTGAAAATGATAGTATATAAAACAATATTGAGATCTAAAGAAGGCTGAATGTTGGGCCCTAAATACAGTACAGAAGCGAAGGATAGATGCATCGGAATGAGGGTACTGAGGTTGATAAAGATGGTTACTCTGAGAGATAGAAAAGGAAGTGAAGATATAAGGAGAGAATTGAGAATCGAATATGTGAATGAACAAATTCAAAAGAAGCAGCTACGATGGTATGGGCATGTGAAAAAATGGAGGAGAGAGCGGGACCGAAAAGAATGTTGGAATGGAGGCCGGCTGGCCGAAGACCGTCAGGAGACCTAGAAAAAGATGGATCAACGCTGTGGAGGAAGCAGTGAGCGACAGAGGAACAACGATGGAAGAGGTGGAAGACAGCAGAATTTACGAAGACAGAGGGATCTGGAGAGCGTTATGTAGAGGCGTCACCTTTCAGACTTTGAAAAGTCTACCTATATATATATATATATATATATATACATACGTTTATATATATATACTTATATATATATATATATATATATATATATATATAACTTATATATATATATATACTATATATATATATATACTTTATGCTACTATACTATATATATATATATATATATATATATGCTATATATATATATATATATATAATATATATATATAACTGCTGCCTCCTTCTTGCTATATATACTATATATATACGGTCAGCCTCAGATTAAGTGACACCTGTAACTTGAAAACTACAATAGCTACATAGAGAAACTGAATACCTTTTGAAATCAGAACATTTAATGCGGGAAGTAAAGCAAAATATAATGAAGTGCTATAAAAAAAAATAAAAAAATAAAATTTGTTTTTAGTGCCGGTAATCGTTTAAATTAGACATGATCCCCCCAACATTAGGCTCGGCAGACATCTTGAAAATTACGACTTGCATCTAGATGGAATGAAAAAATATATATTTTTAAATTTATTGCTTTTAATAGAGATTGCATGGCACACAAAATCTACCGCGCAAGTTTTGATAGCATAAGAGAATATTTTTAAAAATGCTTAAAAACGTTAATTTTTATGTTAATTATATCTAAAAATCTTGATTTTTTTAAATTTATCCATAATACATCGAAATGATAAATAAAGAGAAAACGATATTTGATGGGTAACAGCTTAATATTTTCCTGCCAGGCGTGATACTTTATTTTTAACTAATTTTATTTAAGGATGTAATTAATAATTATTAAAATATTTTTTTTGTTTCTTCCATTAAAATGTACGCCGATTTCAAAAATGCATTAGTTTTTATGTAGCTATCGAAGTTTTTGAGATATACTTGTCACCTAATCTAGAGACTGGCATATATATATATATATATATATATATATATATATATATATATATATATATATATATATATAACTATTTATATATATATATATATATATATATATATATATATATATATATATATATATATATATATACTATAACTTACCTGTAAACTGTAACAAAAGTCGACAAAACTATTACAGATTGTCCATTACTTATAAAACAAAATCGAGTTTACGTTTTTTTTTCGCCAACTCGTCAATTATTTTAGTTCGGAATGGTAAAAAAAATTAGAAAAGGCTTAAAATAAGATATTTTTACTAATGTAAATTAATACAGTATTAGGTGTACGATAAGAATTTAAATTTCCGTGTCTGCTTGCCGAAAGTTGCCAATAATTGTTTTTGTCCACGTTAAAAGCTA
>JABUQX010129151.1:0-10000 GCA_015478945.1 Trachelipus rathkii | reverse complement strand
ACTCTGCCAATACTACATATAAAGGAAATATAAATACAATACAATTAGACGAAAATTCAAAACCTTTTAAAAAGTAATTTCACATGCTCTTCTCTCAAAAAAACATAAAATGACATTAGCGATTTTGAGCCATCAAGCGTATTAAAGTTTGCGCTTTTGTGACAAAAATTCTCTCGTTGAATTACAAAAAGCATTTGCATTTAATAAATAGTTTCACTTTAATATATATATATATATATATATATATATATATATAACTTATATATATATATACTTCTTCTAACTACTATATGTATATATATATATATATATATACTCTGCTATTTCAAGGCATCTTTTCTTAATATATAACATATATATATATATATATACTATAAATATTACTCATATATGTACTCTTCTTCATATATATATATATATATATATATATATATATATATCTAATAATATATAGCCTTAGTAGTATAATATATAACTATTAGTAATAGTAATATATATATATAGTATAATAGAAGGCCTTAAATATTAATATCAATAAATAATATATATGTATGTTACTGGAAACTATAACCAATATATATAATATATATATATATATATATATGCTATATATATATATATATATATATATATATATATATAAATATATATATATATATATATAACATGTATAACATAATATATCTTCATATAAATATATATAATAATATATATATATATAATATATATATAACATAATAACATATATATATATATGTACTCATATATATATATATAATAATATCGTTGTTACATATCACCATTATTCTGCATGTCTGCAAGGTGATGATTGTGGTAACAATTATTTACAATTATCACCACCATTCACGAAAAGAGAAATATAGTGGAAGTGGGTTTTCAGCTTCTTGCCACCAGAGGAACTGAATTCTGGAAAAATTTTCTTCATATGACTCGTCTGCTTCGAGAGAAAAGCAGCTTCACCTGCTACAATTTAATTAATTAATATTTTAAATTTCTTTTTTTTTTTTAATTATATTTTGTTTTAATATCCCAGAATTATCCAAAGAAATGAGGTTAAAAATTTTGTAGCTCCTTCATCCCAGATTTCAAATAAAATTAATTTAAATGTATAAAAATTTTACATTGTTGCATTATTGTTAAAATCCCGAATCCTCAAATACTATATATTTTTTTCCTTTTAAATAGATAGAGTTAATTCGAATCAAAAACATTCTCTCTCCTGAAAAGAT
Organism: Trachelipus rathkii; assembly: GCA_015478945.1. Classification (NCBI taxonomy): domain Eukaryota; kingdom Metazoa; phylum Arthropoda; class Malacostraca; order Isopoda; family Trachelipodidae; genus Trachelipus; species Trachelipus rathkii. The sequence goes on along the minus strand of JABUQX010129151.1, from coordinate 8,750 downwards.
AGTCAGACCACTTCTTAAGTAGTAGACTCTTAAGATTTCATTCTTCTTTCCAACAAATCCTTTCAGAATGTTCCTCTTCCTTAAATATATATATATATATATATATATATATATATATATATATATATATATATATATATATATATATATATATATATATATATATATATATATATATATATATATATATCCTCAAAACACATAAACAAAACATACCCCTCAGACCTATCATCTCTAACATCGACTCTACCACTTATAAACTATCCAAATGGATTTCTAACTCTTTAAAACCTCTCATAGGTCACATCTCTTCTTCCCACATTATCAACACTGAAGATTTCATTTCCAAAACCAAAGATATTATCACTAACACACACAACCTTCTTAGTTTTGATGTTGTTTCCCTTTTTACTTCCGTTCCTGTTCCTCTTACCATTTCTCTCCTTGAGCGTTTCATCTCTGAAAATAACAACCTTTCTCACCCCTTCCCTCTTATCAAACAACTCATCCTCTTTACACTTTAACATAATTATTTTCAGTTCAGCAGCACTTTCTACAAACAAAACCATGGTCTTAGCATGGGATCCCCCCTCTCCCCCATTCTTGGAAACATTTTCATGGAACTCCTTGAAATTTATCACATATTTCCCATCCTCCTCTTAACAATTCTAATTGATACCGTTATGTAGATGACATTTTCGCAGCAATTCCCGTTAACACCAATCCTAATGACATCCTCACCCATATTAATAATATTCATCCTAATATAAAATTCACTTTTGAACTTGCTAATAACAATTCCCTTCCTTTTCTAGATTCTTTTTATGACCTGGTCCCCTCAAAACCACATACAATTCTCAATCTACAGAAAACCTACTTTCAACCCTAACTATATACATCGGTTCTCTTCCCACTCACTAAACACTAAAATCTGTACCTTATCTTCTCTTTTTCCTTAGAGCACTTAGAATTTGCTCCCCCTCCTTCTTACAAAAAGAATTTAATTCCATTTCTTCAACTTTTCTTAAATTATCTTATCCAAACCATATTATAAATAAGGCTCTTCGTAAGGCCAAGAATACTTTCGATACCAATCTTATTAGACAAGATAAAACACATACTTCTTATCTTCCACTACCTAACACTTCTCATTACCTCTGTAAAAAATTCCTTCCTAAATCTATACTCATCTCTTCCTCTAACATACTTCCTTTCAAAAAAAATCTTTAAACCCCTTGCTCATACTAATTCCATTACCTCCCAATGTGTATATAAAATCCCTTGTACCAACTACAACAACTTATACATTGGTGAAACACATGACTTACCACGCCGAAACTACCAACACAAATATGACCTACTCCGAGATAACCATAACTCTGCCCTTACCCTTCATAGATCCACACATAATCACAGTATCAACATTAACAATATGACACCCATCATTCATATCGAAAATTTACAACTTCGCAAACTCTCTGAATCCTTTTGCATAACCAATTCAAATAATTACAATATACAAAGATATGACTCACACATAGATCCCATCATGAACAACATTCTACACTCCTCACCTTTTTTCAAAAAACTCAAAACTAAACTTTTGCAAATTAATTTTTATTTTTTGATTTTTATATTTTTTATTTTCGTTAATATTTAATTTAGTTGATATTCCGTAGCAGCTAAAAAAGGGCTAAGATTATAGCCGAAAGCTTTTGCTAAATATTTTGTCATAAATTCTTTTAATATTTGATATAAATTTATAACATCTAAAGAATCTACTTTCTTCTGTTTTGATAAAGGAATCCATAAGAATTTTATAATCAAGGCATTAAGAAGACCTAAAATTAAACACAAAAAAAAAAAAAATTAATATTTCTGAAAAATGAGCCTCCTGATATATATATATATATATATATATATATATATATATATATATATATATATATAGAGAGTATATATATAAATATATATATATATATATATATATACTGCTATATATATATATATATATATATATATATATATATATATATGCTGCTATGGTCAGAATGTCTAAAGCTGACATCATGCAACTAGAGAACGGCAGCGCCTACAGTAAAACAAATTATATATTTGGAATCAGCGGAAAATTTTAAGGAGGGTTTTTTTTTATTTTTTTATTTTTTTGTTTTTCATTTTATTCGTCGGAAATATTTTAAAAAATTTTTTTTCCCCATTTAAGGGGCTCGAGCCGACGGGGACAGAAGGGACAAAGTCCCCCAGAGTCAAAATCCCACCGGGAGGATGAAGGCACCGACTTTCTACCATCTTTGCGAGTTTACCCTGGTATTCTTCAGTTAAATAGTACCAAAGTGTAAGAAGTAAAATTATTCTTTTTAAATTGCATGCATTCTAAAATACAAATCTCTAAAAACTTAGCCAGTCTACACATGTTTGTTGACTTAAGTGAGAATGCTCTTTATTTGAGTCAAAGTACATTCATTAACAATCTAAAAAATAAAAATAAAAAAGTACAATTTTTGTATAACAGTTTTGCGCTATGTTAGCCAAAAATTCGCATGCGAAACCGTGTAAATTTATTGCAATTTCTTGACCAAAACACCCGAAGAAGAATTTTTCCTTTATCTTGAATATTCTACATTTATTCTTACATATTTCACAATTTTTCTCACTTTAAAAATAAGGTTATTAACTTATAAAAATGCTAATAAAATACCATCGTCTAAAACTATTTCTGTTATTGTACCTACATTTATAATCATGCTTCAGAAACTTTACTTTATTCAAATTTTAAAGGAAATAAATTGCCATAGCATAATAATTTTGTTGGCTAGTGTGAAGTGAAAAAAAATATATATCTATTCTTTTTAGTTTTTCATTATATTTTTAGATTTTAGCAAAATATTATTATTATATATTTTTCCAAAATAGTTAAGGTATCTACTCGTTTTCGTAGTGCGCCACACGTTCTAGACTTTTAACTATATATATATATATATATATATATATATATATATACTATATCTCATATATATATATATATATATATATATATATATATATATATATATACTATATATATATATATATATATATATATCTTTATACTTCTTCTAAATATATATATATATATATATATATATATATATATATATATATATATATATATATATATATATATATATATATACTATATATATATATATATATATATATATATATATATATATATATATATATATAATATATATATATATATATATATATATATATATATATATTCATAAAGGAAAATTCGGAAATCTTTTTTATTATTTGTTCTATCAGTATGAAATTTATAGAAACATATGATTGAACAAGGTACACATTTATTATTTAAATAAACTAAAGGTTTATATGTCCAATCGTTTTCCTCCTTTACTGGAAAGAATTTTTTTATTTATTTATTTATTTACTTTTATTTGCGATTTTTTAATGCTTTCAAGTAATAACAGCAAACTGAAGGTGATAGACAAAATAAAAACAATATGATATTTGCATTCAGTGCCACAATATGCATAAGAAAACATGTTGGGATCATTGCCAACAGGTAAAAAATTAAAATTTTTAACTTGTGTTGTTATTTATTTCACAGTATATATATATATATATATATATATATATATATATATATATATATAGTATATATAGGTATATATATATATATATATATATATATATATATATATATATATATATAGCATATATATATATATATATATATATATATATAGTTATCTGTATAAATAGTATATATATATATATATATATATATATATATAGCAGTTAGTATAGTATAATATATATATATATATATATATATATATATATATATATATATATATATATATATATATATATATATATATATATATATATATATATATATATATATATATATATATATATATATAGTATATTACAAAATATTTGGTTTAAATTTTAATAAATACGTTTGAAAAAAAAATTTGGTGCACAGAAATGTTTAGATTATATTAGATTATATTATCATTATAAATTTGACAAGAAAAAAATTAGTGGGATTAATAAAATTCAGGTAGATTACATACAATATATTAATGAACTTAATTAATCATAAATATGTACAATTAATTATCAATGACACTTCCATGGATCCCAGATTTCCTGTAATTCCTCTTTCCAAGCTGTAAATACACACACACACACACACACACACACACAACACCACACACACACACACACACACACACACACACACACACACACACACACACACACACACACACCTATACACACAGAAAATAGCTCATAAGTCAATAATAATTTCATAAAAATATGTTTGCATAAATTTATATATTTATTTTAATTTTTTAATTATAATTTCAACTGCAGCCTCTTAACTGACAAGATAACCGAAAGAAGGCTTAAAGCAAATTGAAATATGTATTATATAATTACCGAAAGGAATGAAATTTAATTTGAATTTTATACTAGATTCCAAGCTTGGAATCCTCCCTTGATGGAAACGAAATAAAAATTGCATTTTCTTAACTTGTCTTCTTTCCAGTATTTTCGTTTCCGTTAATTTCTTCCGTCAACTGTTAACAATATATATATATATATATATATACTATATATAGGACGAGCAGTATATATATATATATATATATATATATATATATATATATATATATATATATATATATATATATATATATATATATATAAGGTTTATATATATATATATAAAGAGAATTATATATATATAGATATCTATAGTAATATATAGAATATATATATATATATATATATATATAAATATATATATATATATATATATATATATATATATATATATATATATATATATATATATAGGACGAGCTGATTAGCTTCAATTCTTCATCATCTTGTGGCTTGATAACACAATGCATAGATGAAAATACATCAAAAGACGTCGTTAAAAGATATCTTGTAGAATATATTAATAATTTCTCAGCCGCTGCTTTTAAATAAATTAGCTCGGGTGTTAAGTGGCACAATTATGTATGTTAATTCAGAACAAGAATAAAAGCTTTTTTTTTATTTATATTTTGGTTTAAGTAATAAGGTTGGTGGTGTGGGACAGTTGACTATTTATTATGGACCAACCGATCAGTTGTATAAAATAGAAATTTTAGTTAAATATCTCACCGTAGTTAGTTTACCCTAATAATGAATTTCCAAATGTTTTATATATATATATATATATATATATATATATATATATATATATATATATATATATATATATATATATATATATATATATAGCAATATAAAGTATATATATATATATATATATATAAGGTTATATATATATATATATATATATATAATATATATATATATATATATATATATTGTGGTAATAAAGTAGTTATTTCTTGTCACTCAGGGATATGCCTTCAACTTCAAAACTCAGACTAAAATTGACGCTATTTCAATAGTCAAAACCTTTGTTTTGCCTATGTCATGAAACATTCAGGAAATAACTTATTGTAAGTTTTTTTTTTTTTTTTTTTTTTTTTTTTTTTTTTTTTTGCTAGAGAACCATTTAAAAGACCGTGTGGAAAATTTTCTTGAATATCTTATGTATAACCAAAAATCAAGATTAAAAATTTTTGAAAAGGAGGAACCTTTGTTCTTTTGTAAATGGATGCTTGTGCAAGGGTAAAGGTAAATGTGGACGAAGATAAAACAATATTACTTAAAAATTAGTAGTAAGATATTCATATTCAACAACGTGTTAATGTTTTCAAAGAATTCTAAATCAACAAAAGACAATAATAATTAGCATAGTTACGAATAATGCAACAAAAATGATCAGTTTGATTGAAAAATTAAATAAGGAACCTGAAGAACTGTGAATATGTTATTGATTTTATTGAATATCAAAACGAAAAAAATACTAGTTTATTTTCAGAACAAACAAGATAAGATTATGCTGCTATGACATTAACGTTGACCGCACAGATAATTTGAGTTCACAATTTACAATACTTTTGCAGAAAAACTTATAAACAAGTTGAAATAAATCGCAAAAGTAGGACTTTTTCCAAAATTAATAAAGTTTTAAAGTGTCTTGGTGGAAAAGTGAGGTATTTCTGAAACTTCTCTCTAAAACAATCAATGGGAGCAAATTGAAAACCTCGGAGAATAACTAAAATATTCTTATCTTACAGCAAGGAAAATTCAAGCAGAGGACTTGACTGCTGGAAAATTCTATAGAAGATGGAAATATCTAATTAATGTGTGGAAAATAAAGGAGATATTTTATGAAATGACAAGGAAAAAGAAAAGAATGGTAACTAAAAACAAAATATTTTTTCCTGCCATCTATGTTGATCCATAGTTCAGATTATTTCAGAACTGAAGATCTGATTTGGTATTAAAAGCTAGGAATGTTCTTTGTGAACTGGGATTTGATATAAAAACACTCATCAAACCGGAATCTGGGGGGTCTGAGTTAGATAGTTCACAGTTTCAAGAATTCTTTCTGACATCTTGTCAGATGAGGATGAAGAAGCCAATGTTGAGGTAATGGAATCAATTGAAGCACGAAGAAAAGGGATTGAAAATTACTACAATCAATAAAATACCTTCAGTCAAAAACCTCTTAGAAATATATAAAGTAAAATTAAATAAGATTAGATGTCAAACGAAAATCGACCGGAAATCAAAATTAACAGTTAATTACAAAGGATTTCCCTACTATCCTAAAATTTTTCAAGATGCAGCTTACGCATATACAGCTTTGCCTCCCAGTCAAGTGAGTTTTGAGCTCTTATTTTTGGATTTGAAAATTAATCAAATTGTATCTAAGGACATCGTTAAAGGAGGATTTTATTGAAGAAGTTTTATTTTTAAGAAAATTGTTTTGGATAAATTTATGGTGCATATGCTAAGGCAGTTCAAAAAGAAATTATTTTTCTTCCAGCCACATCTTTGTGGAACTCCTTGTCTTCTCCTATTTTCCCTGCAATATTCAATCTTCCTCTATTTAAGTTCCGCGTCTGTGCCCACCTGAGTGAATTGCGTTAGGCAAGGGACAGGGTGGGTTTACTTTCCATTTATTTTAATTTTTTTTTTTTTGTAATTGTTTTTTTATTTATTTATTTTTGCCCCCTCCTTTCGAAAAGGGCCTTGCCCGTGAGTGGTGGTATCATGTAAAAAAAAAAAAAAAAAAATAAAAAAATCCCTCTTTTTTCTTTACTTTCGCTCAAATCTATTATTTTAATGTCAAAAGGCCACAGTTTATTGCTTTGGATTTACAGTCCATTCGTCCATCTATCAAACTATTATTATTATTATTATTATTATTATTATTATTATTATTATTATTATTATTATTATTATTATTATTATTATTATTATTATTATTATTATTATTATTATTATTATTATTATTATTATTATTATTATTATTATTATTATTATTATTGTTATTATTATTATTATTATATTTTTTTTATATATTTTTATGATTAGTGATGATATGATTATCCCATTTTATTATTAATACACTTTGTTATTAATATTATTAATATTATTAATACTATTAATATTATAAATATATATATATATTTATTAATTATTTATTTAATAATTAATTTATTAATAATTATTTAATTAATTGGAATTTAACAATAAAATAAACAAGTTTTTGTTGTCGTTTTTCCTCCTATTTGTTTTTTACATAAAAAGAAATTTTCTTTAGTATTATCCTGGAATAAAATAAAACTATTGATTTAATAACAGTACCAAGCTTTCGTCCGTACACTTCGGACATTTTCAAGGAATAGTTTTATTTTTTTTATATTTTAACAATTTTGATAATATAAATATTGTTTAAACTAATAACAAAAATAAATAAACAAAATTAATAATTTTAAAAGTTAGAAAAGTTAACCTACGTTGACTTTTTGTTATTTAAAAATGTTTAAAAAATTTGACATTTCATTATATTTTATGTTTATTACTGGTTTATGTTTCGCCTAGGGGAATCATTGCTCTTAAGGAAACATAAACCAGTAATAAACATAAAATATAATGAAATGTCCAATTTTTTAAACATTTTTAAATAACAAAAAGTCAACGTAGGTTAACTTTTCTAACTTTTAAAATTATTAATTTTGTTTATTTATTTTTGTTATTAGTTTAAACAATATTTATATTATCAAAATTGTTAAAATATAAAAAAATAAAACTATTCCTTGAAAATGTCCGAAGTGTACGGACGAAAGCTTGGTACTGTTATTAAATCAATAGTTTTATTTTATTCCAGGATAATACTAAAGAAAATTTCTTCTGTAGACAGAAATACATTTAGGAGGCTTGAAAAAGCAACAAAATCATACGTTAAAATAAATGCTGATATTGAGTTTTTAGAAATAATAATAATAATAATAATAATAATAATAATAATAATAATAATAATAATAATAATAATAATAAAAACAATAATAATAATAATAATAATAATAATAATAATAATAATAATAATAATAATAATAATAATAATAATAATAAAACACACACACACTCACACACACACACACACACACACACACACACACACACACACACACACACACTGAAGCGGCGCACGAAAACGCGAAAGCGTTTTCAATGATAAATGCGAAAACGGTTAAACACCCAAATCTGAACTGAACGAAGTACTACCG
>JABUQX010129150.1:0-22500 GCA_015478945.1 Trachelipus rathkii | reverse complement strand
CTCTGAAAGAAATAAATATCTGATGGAGAACTTATCCCAGAAAAGAAAGAAAAAACGGAATTCTGGAAATATATAGTGGAAGAGAAAGTAATTAGTACCAACGATTATATGGAACATAGACTGAAACAAATATATAATCAGATAGACAGAAAAAAAATGTCAAAAAGAGGCCATCCTAAACTGTAATAGAAATAACAATAAAAAGGCGAACAAAAACCAGGATGGTGAAAAGAAGAAAAACGAAGCAGGGAGAATATATTTTACTCATAACACCCTGCCTTCGAGAGAAATTGAAGACAATAAGAGAGGAGACAGAGATAGTGGGATGTAATTGAAGCATAGATAACTGAAAACCCACCTAATGAACTCATGAAATCAGAAAATGAGAGGTGAAAGAAAGTTTGAAAGTGATGAAGAAACAGAGGAATCTATGAGCATTGAACAAAATAACAATGAGGAAAATAGAGGAAATGAAGAGACCCAATACACAAGAGAACAACTTGATGAAATGATACAGAAAATAGTTTATTACAGAGGAATTGATTTGATAGAGGAAATTGACAAAAGACTCCGAATAAATAAAATAAATAAATTACTTTGAAATGAATAAACAGATTGGAATAGTCACAGATAAAGAAAGAAATACTAAAGTTAAGAAAGGAGATATCCATCTTAACGTTATTTCAAAAAAATCAATCAAGATCTGAAACAACAATAAGACAATTACAAAATATGAGAAGAGAAAGAGTAGGACAAGGCAATAAATTAGTTCATGCGATCGCTAGAAGAAAATTAAGTCATGCAACAAAAAAGTAAATGGTTAAAGATATAAACGAAAAACAAAAAGAACAAAATCGAATGTTTAAATAAGATCCTGGAAGATTGTACAGAAAACTGAGAAATGACGAAATCAAAATTCAGCGAAAAAACACAAAAAAAAAAAAAAAAAAAAAAAAAAAAAAAAAAAAAAAAAAAAAAAAAAAAAAAAAAAAAAAAAAAAAAAAAAAACAAACGATTGAAAGATTAAGGGAAAACATATATGAAAATGAAAGACAACAAAACAATGAATCGGGTTGGAAGGAAGAAATAATAAATGATCCTCAAATAAATAATATTAATGAAATGGAATTTGGAAAAATAAATCAAAGTAGTAAAGGAAGTCCTTCCTCGTGAAGCTTAATAATTGGAAAGCACCTGGACTTGCTAAAGTCCCCAATGTATGGTCAAAGGTCACAGTACTATCAGCCCCCCTTACCAAAATGTATTTACAAATTGATGTCTGAAGTTTTAATGATTTTGGTGGATTCTTCAAATGATGTAAATAGCAAAATCTGAAAGAAATTGAAAAAGGGGAACCAGTAACAAAGAAAATAAAAATGCTTATGCATATCCTGTAGCTAATAGCATTTTGAATATAGAAACGTAGAAAACATTATAATAAATGAAGAGCAGAAAGAGTGCATCAGAAATTGTATGGGCACAAAAATCCAATTACTGATCAACAAAATGATTTTTGAAAATAGTAGGAAGAAACAGAAACATCTAAGCATGACCTGGATTGATTATAAGAAGGCATATGACAGTGTTCCCCATAGCTGGATAACAGAAGTGTTAAAAATATACAAAATAAATAAAAAAAATAGTAGATTTTGTAATAGAAGGAATGAGACAATTGAGTGTCAATTTAAAACGAAAGTATGAGAGGAGACTGATTGAAGTTGAATAAATCAATATGAAAAGGGGTATCTTCCAGGGAGATTCGTTATCACCACTGCTCTTCATTTTGGGCATTAACCCTTTAAGCAATCTAATAGATAAAATACAAAATGGCTATGGAATCAGACTGCTACGTAATTTAAAACCGTTAATTTATACAAATATTTTATAATGAATGACTTTGTTAATTAAATAAAAAACCTAACAAGAAAACAAAAAAGACCAAAAGGAGTGAAGAAGTTTTCCGAAGATATATGTATGGAGTTTGGTTCTAGAAAAATGTGATTTGGAATGCTCTAGTATAACTGTTAAAGAGTAATGAGAACATTTGACATAAACTATGCCATTAAAGTAATGGAGTAAGAAAATTAGCTTTATGATCTAGGAGTGGAGAGTCGGAGAATGGTTGAACATAAGGTTGATGAAAGAGAACTGGAAAGGGAATATTAAAAAGAATCCGATATTAAAATCGGAATTGAGTGCTAGAAACAAAATAGAAGCCATCAAGACATTAGCCGTACCACTGTCATCCAATAAAGTTGTGGTCGAGTGATAGATTTTACTCCAGGAAGACCTTAACAAAATTGATATAAAAACAAGAAAAATGCTAAATGCCCACAAAATGATTTATAAAGGACAGATCTTGTCTAGAATGTACACAGAACACAGAGAAGGAGGCATGGGGTTTGAGGAGAGAGAGGTTACATATACAAAAGTAGTAATAGGGATAGGCCAATACATGGAAAGCACAAAAAAACAAATTCCTCCAATGGGTATATCAACACGAAAGATGCAAGTCGACAACAACTTCGCCAATTAAAAAGAAAATGGATTACATGAATATGAACAACATTAGAATAGAACAAGGCCAAAGGTGGGAAGAAAAAACGCAAAATGAAAAGACTAGAATATTAAAAGAAAAATTTGAAGCAGAGAGGAAGAAGAAACATATAAACCAATGAAGATAACAAGGAATGGCAAAGTAATACAAGAAAATCATACATGAAAGTTACATGGGTAAGGAAAAATTAGTGGAAATATTCACTAGGGGACGATTACAAGCAGAAGAAGAAGTGATTATGGCTGCTCAAGACCGAACAATCAGAACAGAAATGACATAGTAACCTATAGAAAAGGAGAACATCAGCGACAAATGTACTGTTTGTGCCAGCTCACAGAATCTGTTCCACACATTTTAACAAGATGTCAGACTCTGCTAAACAGACATCTATATACTGAAAAGCATAACACCATCTGAATATTAATTCATTTTAAATTGTGCCAAAAGTACCTCATCAGGACAGAAGCGGCCAATTACTTGAAGCACAATTCCCCAGAAATAGAAGAAAACGAAGAGGTTCTGTTTCTCTATAATTTCGTTATCCCAACGGATGAAACAGTCAACCACAATAGGCAGGACATCTTTATTAAGGATAAGAGGGAACAGAAGTGCTATATAATAGAGGTGGGATTCCCAAATGATAACAATATGGTGGCATATGAGGGAAAAGGAAGTAAAATATTAAAGGTTCAAACACGAAATTAGAAGAATGTGGAACAGCAATGATATCGTGGTGATTCCCATAGTAACTGGAACGCTGGATGTAATAAAGAAGAGTCTTGTGAAACATGTGGTGAAAGCTCCCAGTATCACTCAACACACTGGAATTGAGCTTAATGATTGTAAGAAAGAGCATTACAATTTTAAGACTTGTGTTGGGATGTGTTTAGAAAAAATTCGAATGTTCTTGTTGTCAAGGTTTGACCACGGACACCTAAGATTTACAGATCTATTAATAACCCCTTAAAAGGAAGAATATAAAAAAAATCAGTTATTTAAATGTTGTGAGTGTAGCTAAGAGTGTAATCGTAAAGATCACTCGCATATTCACGAAAATATAAAATTATTTAAATGTTCCGAGTGCAGCTACGAATGTAACATTAAATCGTGGTTAAAAGTGCACATGCTTAGGGGGGAATCCGTGTGGTCTCTGCGGTGGATATTAGGTGCCATACTACGCATTTCGGGCCCAGGTTCAGGGGGGCTGGGGGTAAACAGAAAATCCCTCATCCTTAGGTCTGAGGTTTATACCCGGATGAGGGATAAATACCTCCCTTCGAAGGAGAGAGAGAGATAGAGAGAAAAAAAAATTTCCCCCGCAGTTGTTTGCCTTGTCGTTGATGGGGGCTCTGGGACAGCTGTTGGGCAGGACATACTGCCTTATTTTATTAAGTTTTTTAGTTTAATAAGCTAACCATTGGTGAGCTGAGTGTGTGTGCTATGCATTGAGCTTCTTGGGGACGGATGTAGTACTAAGAGTACCCTCAAGTGAGGTGTTTATTAAAAAAAATTAAATGTTTTGAGTACAATTATGGATGTAATGACAAAAGCAACTTTAAAAGACACCTGCATGACTTTCACAAGTGAAGAACATAAAGGGTGCAATAGCCAATAGGTATGCCAATTGCGCTAAAAAAAATAGCATTTGAGGCAAAGGAAATTTTATACGATTTGATTGACTGTTAGAAGTCATGTAAGTGTTTCTCATTCACGACCAAAGAAATTTCAAGAATTTTAAATCGAAAAGTTTAAAGAGAGAATGATCAACAGATAGAAAATAATTATTAAAAACGGCCAGTAAAGATTCATTTTTTTAATTAAGCAACTCTAATATTGATATATAAAATTAAACAAAGTTCTAATGCCTGCTGAGAAAAAAGCAATAATAAAATTTGTAATTACTGCTGCATCAAATTAAAGTCCTAAATTATATAATTCATAAGTCCTTAAATAATAATTTTTCAAAAATAAATCATTCCTTTGTTCAAGTGTTTTAATTTCTTAACCAAATATCAATTACACAGCCAAACACAAATTTTGCTGATTTAATATGAGACTTTTCTTATAGATTTGGTTTTTGCTCAATCAAAAAATCACTAGTATTTGTTTATCGCCTCCAGTTTTGCCGCTGTTCATGATAAAACTGTATTTGTGAGCGAGAACCTCCCCACATCGATTTTTATAAAACTTGCACAAAACATTAAAAATGGGTTCTTAAGAATGTTTAAAACAAAACTTTTCACAAATGAATATAAAATAACATTTTAATCACGCGCGGGACAAACATATTCTACCATATTAGTATTAAAATTGTTTCTCTCACGGTGAACCATTCCTCTATTATTCTGTATTCCATCACATATGATTTCCAGTTATTCAGATCTTTTAAGACATTCTTAACTACTGATGGTTCAGTGATTGGGAAAACCATTTCTGTAATTTTTGCGTTTTTGGGGCAGTTTCTTTTTTATGTCATACCCATTCTGTTTGAACATTATGTCGCATGTTTCCTTCACAAATACCCTTCAAAAACCTTTTGCAGTGCACTTTCTGTAGAATGTTATGTACATATATTTAACTTCTTTGCTTTAGGGTAAATTTTTTTTTCAGGATTGTCCAAACCTCAGATCTTAGGAGGATATTTACTTATAATTTTCTTAACTCTTTATGTAACCTATACCCTAATACAATCCTTATGATACTAAGACTTTTCTTTTTGCCATCATATTTATCATACTCATTCCTTCTCAACAACCAATTTATGAAGACTTCAGTAGACTTTTATCTATAAATACTTCAGCTAATATCTCTCTGTGATGTTTAGCAAACGATGGCTTTTCCAATGTTCGATGATTCCATCATTATTTTTATTTCTTTATATATCCCCTTGATGTCTTCTATAACATTTTTTAAGGGTTAATTATTAGTTTCTTCACCTTGATCTCACTCATATATATTTTTTCATTTGAATCCATTTGTTAATTTTTCTTATTCTATATCTACCTTCTAATCCCAAGGTATCTTCATCCCTGTATTTTATAATTTTTCAAATCACTTCTTCCGCAGTACATTCAATTCCCTATAATTGTACGTTCATTGTTTCATCTATCTGCTCTCTTGTGGTAGCGTTCCTCTACAGTGTTATCCATATTACTACTTTCTGTAAGATTCGTCTTCATCATTCTTTATTTCACTCTCCATCATTACTTTTAACTTTACAGACACTCGAGTAGTCTTGTACCCTCATTTTTTTTCTCAAGATTTGGGTTCTTTATTTCATAATCTAATCCAATCCTTCATTATCTTCTCTTCCTTGTTGTTCATCCTAATCTTTTCCATCTTCCTATTTACTTCCATTTGAACTCTTCATTGATGCGTTTTGGATTCTTTTTTTTTCCTTTTAACAAAAGTATGTTCATGTGCATTTCGTTTGACGTCCTCTACTAATTCCACTCATCTCCCATATCATTTTCCACAAGGTTTTGATTTATCTTTTATTTTTTCAATATCATCTTTAGTTGGTATGGTGGATTTTGTCTTTGTCTGTATCTTAACGTTCTTTTAGGAAATGAAATATGCACAGTTTTTCAATCAGTTTTCTAATATTGTTTTTTCCAAACCTGTAATCCATATAATTAGCATTGAATTCCCCACTTTCTACCACACACTTCCACAGATCAATTTTATCTAGTTTTATTGGGATAATTTCCCCTTTATAGTAACCTTCCATCAGGTAGAAATTTCGTTGAGTGTCCACTTCTCGTCTAAATTATTAGCTTTTAATTGTTTTAATTTGTGTACACGAGTCAACATATTCTCAGATTTCCTTCTCTATTTGGTCTTTAGTTATACCGGTCTTTACAATCACGATATCTGTGGCGATATTTCTGAATTTCATGACAGATATGCTTTCTATCTTTTCCTTATATAATCTCTTTTGTTTCAGCATTATCTGTCTCACTCTTTTACTTGTGTCATTTCTTGGGAAAGTCTCGTCTAGTATAGGTAATACCCAAAAAAATTTCCCTATGACCATGTACCTATTTTCACCACCTCTACTGTTGTATGGCGTTTTCTTTCTTTCAGTGGCGATTTCCTGAACTGGGAGGAGATTGAAATCCCGATGGGCTGAACTTTGAGCTATTTTTGCCCTCTTCAAACATTTGAATAGATTGGTCGATTTGCTCCAAGGACCTCCGTCCCAATTCCCCTTTCCTCCTCAATGAGTAGGGACCCGGACCTAGGCTTCCGAATACCTGGCATTCACTCTAGTTTTCATTATGCTTAATGGAATAACTATATCCAGTCGCTTTTGTTCGCTCCACGACGTGGAGGCACCCACACCGTCTAACCATCATCAGCACAATGAAAAACCCTGCTGATGCTCGCCCATCGCGGAGATCCTCCTCACCAACGAAAACGTCAAAACTCTGGGGACTTCCTTTCATTTCTTGGTTTCAATTCAAACTCCAATAAACAATAATCTTTTTATTATTTTACACTCAAAAGTTTTATTCTTTGTGAAGCTTTCTAATCTTATTTTAAACCTACATATGTATACATGTTACCTTGTTTACGATCATGTGTTTGAATGTATTGCTTTAATGTGAGCTTTTAAGTGTTGTTTATAGTTACTTTCATAGACACACTCCGAACATTTAAACAATTTAGTTTTTGCATGTGTTAACATATGCTTACTTAGGTTTTCTTTAAATTTACATTTAAAGTTACACTCAGCACATTTAAACAATTTAATATTGCTATGAGTTAACATATGCGCATTCAAGTGTCCTTTGTGATTGCTTTCATACTTGCACTCACAACATCGAAATAATTTTATATTTTTATGATCAAGCAAGTGAATTCTTAAGCTATTTTTCTGATTACTTTCATACTTGCACTCAGAACATTTAAATAATTTTATATTTCTGTGTCCTAACATGTGATCCTTAAGACTATCTGTTCTATTACATTCATAATCGCACTCAGAACATTTTAGTAATTTAATATTTGTATGTGTTAACATGTGTCTCTTCATGTTCCTTTTTCCATTACATTCAAAGTTACATTCAGAACATTTGAATAATTTAATATTTGCATGCATTAACATGTGCATCTTCATGCCGCGTTTTTGATTACATTCATAGTTGCATTCTGAACACTTAAATAGTTTTCTATCTGAATGCGTTAACAAGTGAACCTTCATGTTATGTTTAATATTACATTCATAGTTGCAGTAAGAACATTTGAATAGTTTTTGGTTGCTGTGACTTTAATCCTGATATATAATTAATTCATACTAGCAAGCATAACATTGAAATAGTTTTGTATCGTGTAACTGTAACTTTTAAGATCACTTTTAAGCTTACATTCATAACTACAAGAGAAATTTAAACTTTCTATACGAATAAGTTCCTCAATGATTTTCAATTTGTCTTTTCTTTTAAAACCTACGTTATCGAACTAAATTTTTTTTTTTTTCCCTTATTTTATTTTTTTTTGTTCTCACTAATATTTTTCCCTTTCTTTCAGTACTTGATTTTGGGTTGTGGCTCCTCTGTCATTAAGGGCTGAACCACCAATAAAGTTCTGAACAAAAGATTATATATAATATAATATATATATATATAATATATTTATATATATAATAATATATATGTATATATGTAATAATATATATAAATAATAGTATATATATGGATATATAATATATAGTATATCAAGTATATATAATATATATAATTATTTACCGCTTATACTAACATGGGTTACATTGCACTCAATGGGTGGTCGGCTCATAAGTGTATTTGAAATGTACAAAGAACATTGGTGATCTGCAGAATCTATCCATTCATCATATTATATAATATATAAGTCAACTACTACCAAAAGCATTACCTGTGTAAATAAATAAAATAGTCATTAATTATATATATATATATATATATATATAATAATTATATATATATAATATAATCAATATATTATATATATATTATATATATATTTGTAAATTAACCCTGATTATTTCACCATTGCTGGGATCGATCCTGACCCTAGAATGCGTCAAGTGTTTGACCATACGCTTACGACGAGACAACGAGATCCGAGAATACTAACTGTCCAAGGCAAGCATTATACGTGTTCTTCCCGGGCTCGCACTCGAATGGTGGCAAAAGGGTGCGTGGCGCAATGGTGAATAATACATGACCGAAGACAGGGGTTTTATATGTAAGAGTGGATTGCAATACCCGAATCGGATATGAGTATGCTATCTGCGTGTCAAATAACCCAAGAGGATCGTGGAAGATAACTAAACTGAGCGAGCTAAGAATGCGGCATAAAGAAACATAAATGTCTACTATAGAGTAGTTCTGGAGTTCTCGTGAAGGGAAATGGCAGCAATGGAACTTAACAACGTAGATGAGCGGGAAAAGACGACAGGAGAAGCTCGTAGCTCTAGAGAACACACACGACACGTTCATACCCAGGGGTCTAGATCGGGGCGGTTAACAGGGGAACCTTTTGTAGAGGAGCCAGGAAAAATGAAGAAAAGTCCGAGAGAACACTCTTCCGTAACCTTAATGGGCCAAGCAGGAGAAATTTGTCAGCTAAAGGTAATGATACTTTTCACCAAACGCACGACAAGTCTAGGAACGGGACGCAACTATCGCGGCGCTATGGGAGAGACATATATAAGAGAGCCGCTATACGAAACGGTTTACTTAATTGGATGAGATGCAAGCGGAAAGAACCGTATAAGATAGCTCTTGGTTTGAGAGGGACACGTAGAGTATGCTACATTCGACGAACTTCTTTTTGTTCATGTGCGTAGACGCGTAGTGGGTACTCAACAGGCACCGGCATAGTGACGAGGAGAGTCCAGCGATCGAGCGAGGAATCCAGCATGTAACATCATCAGGGCTATTTACATCAAATTTGATTGCAGGGTATTCATTCAACTTATACATAATAACCCCGTCATGGTTTATCATCAACACGCGATTGGCTTCAGGCACCAACTGTAGTTGGAGCGCACTAACGTTCAGGTGCGATGGGAAGCTACATAGAAGTAATATACCTCTTGCTTGGCACAGTCAACTCGAGTCGCCTCTCCTTGTCGCTTCGACATGCTGAGCGTAGTGTCCAAACGAGCAAGACCCGCTGACGTCAGGATCGAATCACTCGCGAGTAGAATAATCCAGAAAAGTGAAGGTAGTGCAAAAAATTTCCACCGCACGCAGCTGCGGAGAGAGAAGCACATCACGGCGGGGAGTAAGTAGAGTACATACAAGAGTGGAGTGCAAGCAGGAGGTATTGCGATTCACTTATACTAATGATTATTCTATGTATATGTCCGGTCCCGCTACTTCCTACATGTACAAAATATTACTATAAAATTTACCGAGATATATGAGAGAAGAGGTAATCATAATTCCATGTTAAGATAATGTACTTAGTAAGTTCTATAGGCAAGGTTAAGTAGGATAAATACTAGTACTGAGTTAATAATAGGATATAAGGGGATATTTATATCTCTAAGTGGTGAGATCACTGTATTAAGTAACCATAAAAGGTGAAGGACTCACTTCAGAAGGCGTAAGAAATAGAGATAAGGTTACGTAGGATGAAGTTGTGAGAGGGGAGTAAAATCGAAGATATGAGGTATAATTGTTTTAGAGGGCGTATGGGGCCATGAAATGATCGTCGGAAAACAGGAGCATGATGGCAGAAGGAGGGCTAGTCGGAAGGACGATTCGTACAGCAGGATGGGGTAGACAGATGAGAGTGCATGAGATTGCGGAACTAAGAAATAGGAGCGTGAGAATGTGAGAAGAACACAGTGAAAAGGGCAGTGCCCCTCCACACCACCCCGTTATGACAGGAGATAGCGGTAGACTGACATGGGTGATGTAGGTGAGCAATAGCGAGGGAGGATGTGGGAAAAGGATCTAATCAATCACATGCAAAATTGTATTAAGTTGGCGAGAGAGAAACTTAGCGCGTCAAATAATTCGGCGTGTATTTATGGAGTATGTTTTCGCCACCTAGTCTGTATTCGTCGAACAACGAACGATCACTGCCAGATGAAGTCATCAGCGCAGAGCACACCGAGTAGAGAAGAATACAGGATCTAATGAATAGTCAGACAGTGGAAAGAGGATAAGGCAGATGTGAGAGGATCGCTGCAGGCGCGGATGATCTATATGAACATTGCTACAGGTAAGAGGAGAGGCCGAGTGCAGTAGGAGTCTCTCCCTGTTCCACACGGTCTCGATAATTGCGCCAGAGGGACGCACCCTAAGAGCGTAGAGGGTGTGCCAGACACCACATTGTTAGTATTGTAGAATTGATATGTAGCGAGCGTGGAGGCTAGCCGGAAAAATTTGTTATGGTAGCCAGACCGTATTGAGACATATCGGAGAATGATCAGCAATAACAACTAAACCGAGTCTGCAGGTCTGCTGTGCGGCAGGGGAGAGAAGAACATAGATGTTTTGTAGCACATCACAAGATCGGGTCAGCACTGAGACCTAGGCAGAGTAAGCATGGTAAGAAGAAGGAAAAGCCTAATACAGGCACGAATTGGAGATATACCACGGTTTGTATAAAGCTAGGAGAGTAATATGTATAAGCAGTAGAGATTCTAAACGGAAGAGACACTAACAGTAAAGCATGACTGGTACATCCTAGTGTTTTGAGCCGCAGTCAAACACCGAGGTAAGTGAAATCCTCTGGTGAGAAAGGCACGAAATATGGATATCCTTTTGCAGGATACTGCGTGAAACAAGACACAGTGCCGGAGGAGATTGAGAGAGATGATGCATACATAATGCAGATGTGGAGCAGTGGGGAATTCGAGCCAACTAATCCTCAAAGTCGCACAGGAAAGATATATGGCAGTACCTACTGTTTACAATAGAGGTTGACAGAAGTATAGACAGAGAGCATGTAGTATCAGACGACGTGTGATTCTGCAAATGGAACTCGCAGATTAGATACTTCTTGGTCACTATGATGTTATATTGTTCCTCGTAATTTAAGAGCAGGAGCTCACTTACAAGCTTGCGAAATAGTGATACTGTAAGTACCCAGGGGAAGTATCGTGGAGTTCATCCAAAGTTAATCGTCCGACAGTTGAGAAATTACTACGAGCATCAGCTCGTTCTATGTCTTAGAGATAGGGTACTGTTGGTGAACAAAACCATAAGAAGTAGTACCAGAAGAGTATGGCGGGAGGATCAGTGTCACTCTAGAGTAGAACCGCACCCTCATCAGTCTCAACTTCGAGCCGCGGTTACTGTACGAGGATGTCTAAATACATGAATAAGGGAGCTTTGCGATCATCATCCCAGAGATATTTGGAGGTGAAGATTACGCGGTAATAAAGATCAGAGGCGAACAACGAATGACAAACGGCGGCAGGAGTTCGCTACTTCTTAATGACGTGAGTGTGTACATTAATAAATTGACAAGTATTAGCAGTCAGCAGGGAATCGTGGCAGCTTTTGGGCTCGTTCCGCTCCACAAGGACTTAAAGCGCCAGATATGCGTAGATGAGACAGGAGAAACAAGTCTAGTTGCAAGACAGTGGACACAAGATGACACGATTCCACATTACCCGGATAGAACGGCGTGAGGACATTAGATAAGAGTGGAATGTGACGCAGGTAAGTCGACGAAAGTATCGTCGATAGGTCCTGGGCACCACCGATCTTTGCAGATTCACTCAGTCGAGTATTCTGCAGTAGTCCAAATCGGCAAATGTAACAAGAAAACAGATGGTTATCAGAGTAGGCACAACTAGCCTCTCCCATTCAATCTATTGTGAGAAAGTTCGGGGGAGCAACATGCTCACATTCCTCAAGTATTTCACCAGGCGTACATGATAGCGGGAAGAGCTCGGGTGGCTAGCAAAACAAATTATAATCTAACACATCTGCAACAGCTGCTGGTAAGAGGAGTATGAGAGATCGTAACTCCATATAATCAGACGGCACCTACGGAGAGTAGGGAGTGGTGCGCCTACAGAGTTCATATAGGAAGGTCGACGAAGAAAAAGATAAGTGGGGTACGTGCGTCGAGCACACTCTTCCACACACACGTAAAGAAGTGAGTCGCGTGAGAATGCAGTTCGAAGGGGTAAAGGTTGGAAGGTAAGTTTACTGTATAGACAGTGTGTTCGGCGACTTTTAATTCGCAGATCGAATCTCGACGAAGGCGGCTTCTTATACAAAAATAGGATCATCGCGCTTTGGTGTTGTGCCGGCATCCAGTTGAGAGTTTGTCGCTGTAAGTTTTATGTTAACGAGAGTAATAGCCTGGCAACAACTCCTGTGCACCATAAGGTGTAGCAGAACTGCCTACCTGCGAAGAGTATGGACAGAGGGAACGCTGTCAATATGAAATGCTCGGATCAGAAAGGAGAGTGCCAGCGATCGAAAAGCACTTAGGAAATCCACTTTATTGAAAGGAAAATATGCGAGTATATATCGTTGGCTGGTCAATGAGCATACGGAATTAGTGAAAATAAGCCGACGCTTCCGCTAGTATAATCAATAAGACTCACACCAACCACAGGGCAAGGCGGGTCATACACCATTTGAGCCTCGGTCGCAGGTCATTTCGGCTAACATGGCAGTGTGAGAGCGAGTAATGGAGCAAAACGGGGCGCAGAAAGCTCAACACACCCCCGCCTATCGCAAGAGAGGAAACCAAGGTTGTATAACAGCACACACTCCTAGTTTATAATAACACGTAATTTAAGAGGCCTGCGCAGAAAAGGAGAGATGGTGTCGAGAAACGTATCATAGAGAGCGTGCGACTGCACGTAAATACTACCAGGGAGAAAGGAGGTAGGCACACTATCAAGATGCTTAGAGCACAGTGAAGGCAACGGTGGCAGACGCACACAATAATGGGTGCGAAAGCTGAAGTCTCCCCGTATATCCATTCGGAGCGAATGGAGAACTGCTTAAAAAGGCTCGCGAACTAAAATATCTAAGCACCTAGTAACCTGAACATCATAGTAGTCATGACAGTATGAGGATTCAGAGAGACAGGGAGACAAGTGAGGTGCTGGTTGTGAACAGGGATGGAATTCTCGGCCTGCCACGCATGAAAAGGACTGGAATAGGGGATAACTCTCCTATCGAAGAGTATTCTGCCGCCTACCCACTCATGCATTTGTCGACCGATCTCGTTCATAGAGAGTATTAGCATTGCATATTATATTCTCGCCGTGGATTGGAAAAGAGTTCGAGCGCAACATATGTAAGGAGAGTTACATACAGACCATGAGTTCCCTTTTGCACTGTACAGCGATGTAATTAATGAGGCTGAACACAATCTCTTCAAATTAGAGAGCACAACATGAGGAATCACATTGATAGACACGGAGCTCGTGCAGGAGTGGTTAGGATAATATATATAAGGATAATGGATGTTTGCAGACAATGTCATATACTTTGAGGTAAATGCTTGAGAGTATATCCGAATATACATAAAGGGCGGATAGACTGAATGACGCTGGGCAACACGAGAGGAGCAACAAGTGAGGCTACTGGTTGATAAGGAATTTGAGGCGAACATAAGATACGGGATATTGGAGCGACGAATCTTATTTTGTAGTGAGGGATGTTTCTCGGCGGATCTTGGAGGTAGGGGGCTGCGCCATAAATCTACGAAATAAGTGGTCAAACCGAAATCTTATGTTTTATACGCTTGACACACGATCTGGCTTGTGTAAGTGGATAGATGTCACACCAGAAGAATGCTCTGTTTGAGAAGAATGAGGAGAAATACAGGCATAACAGACTTACGAGGAGAAACGCAATTTCAAAAATTGGATGTAGTAACAGGACCAGTTACATAGAGTACATTGCTTCGTATAAGCGGGTACTTGGCACATAGTGTCACGGCCATAAGTCGTGACGGTCAGCTTAGAAAGCGTTAGCGCGCGAGAGATTCGGAGATAGCCTTAAAGACTGATCAACGTATTGTGGATGTAACAGAACAAATAAGTCATTAATGGCGTTCACGAGTAAATTTGGTTATTGGTGTGTCTGATACACAGTGGGGCCGTATTCCTTTTGATATATGCGATCATATCTATGGAACTAAAATGTGACACCCCTGGCTCCCAATTCGATGACAGCCCACAGCACTGCCAATAGCGGTGAGTCTTGAGCAGATTTGGGTGCGGAGTGGAAAGTTTTCCATTCACAGCCGCTGAGAACACCAAGCGAAGAACAGGTTGAGAAGATAGCTCGTGAGCAGTCAGTCGTCCAGGAGGCCTGAAATACGTCCATTCGGTGGGTGAAACTAATAATCAACAATTCAATAACGCTATTAGAGCTATATGGATCCTTTAAGTCTGTAAGTGTCGTATGGAGTACGGGAAGAAAAATCTGTCCAAGACTTGCGCGAAGCACACGATGTCTATATAGCGGCGGTGATTAACTTGCCATACCGGAAAGACATTGCGGAATCAGACATGCCAAAGGCGTAACTCCTCGAAATTACGAGTAATTGGTGTGGGTGCTCCACACAATTATCTCAGGATTGTGTAAGGTCACCAAGATCCTTGTGTGAGCCACATGAGCTTCTGGTGGTACTACAGATGAAATGAGGTACTTAATGGGAAAGCGGAGGTACCTGGTTAGCTCTATAAGAGCTTGCCTTTTTTGAGATTTGGCAAGGCTCAAAATTGATTCAAATATGTCAGAAATTCCGGTACCTGGACTAAAAGCCGGATTCCACGATAGCGCGAATAATACTGTGGTCGAGCTAGGCTGGACTCAAACGCTTGAAAGTATTCTATGCTTAAGGCACTCTCATCGCAGGAGTAGAGAAGATAAGATGTGTGGGGCATGTAGCACCGAGATCTTAATCGGGCACCAAAGGATGAGCGTTCCCATGACTCTATAGTGATACCACGTGAGTCTCCTGAGAGTTGACGGAACTCAGGTGAACGAGTACCTGGGGGACACGAAGTTAATCCATCTTGGGCAGGCATACATACAGCTCCACCCATACCGAGGTAGAAGAGGACATGCAGTACTGGTCGGAGGATAATGCTTGAACTCCCAACAATCTAAGTAATGATTCATGTGCTGGTGCAGGTGTGCACAATCATACAAACAACTAGAATATTCTGAGCCAGATTGATGGGTGGAGGAGTGATCAGGCCTTTTGCCTGTGTCAACGAAAGACTCTTACTAGTGGAATTCGTGTATTGGGCTGGACTTATTCTTGGGGAGTACTAAGGGCTAAGTAAATGTGAAACAATTACGAGACATAAGTCCTTGGCCAGTGTATTCGTTGAATAGCAAGCGGACGTTAAGTGAAAGGCAGAGTATGGAGAGGGGAGATTGTAGGACATTAGTAAGATGGGGATACGCATGTTGGGATGTCTTCATCCTCACAGAACAAGGTAGTATGTGGATAAGAGGTGCCAGAGACACCTCACCATGGTTGATCGAGGAGGGACTGTGTCAAGGGTTGACACGCCGAATCACAGAGACCGGCAATTGAGCTAAGCCGTAATGAAACTGACTGTATGCTAAGGTAGGAAAGAGGATTGGAATTCGTAGTGTAGCTTTTTGAATCTTCGCTGTTAAAGGAAATAGCAAAACCACAGTCGTGGACACTATGTAGTTTTCGAAGGAGTATATAAGGCTGAACTGGCATAAAACCTCCGGTTTTCGAGAAATTGAACCGAGGTTAAAGGTACGAGGTGCCCTGTCTTTCAGAAATAATGATCCATCTCGCAGCGAATAGGGAGTGCGGGAGATTTTGGGACAGGGATTGTGTTTGAGACAGGTTTAGTAAAGGCGGGACACGACTCCGCGAGGACATATTCACAGTCTAATCGTAAGTTATTCTCTGTGGTCAGACAGGCATATTGTCACGAATGGCCGGACTAGGCCAGTAGCTGGATAGAGCGAATTATGCAAGATGAGGCGAGAGGTAGCGAGAGAGGTCATCAGTCAAACTGAGGATTTGGCATGTCCGCCAAGTGCAATCGAAGTCGGGAAAAATACTTACTGATAAAACAGGGAGGGGAGAACATCTTTACAAGCTGGAGGGAATATCATTAGTATATGAATTAGCGAACAATTCGTCTGCATCGATGAGAGCTAAGCGAACAAAATGTGAGGAGGCCTTTCAGATGAGTGATCCATTATTTCATACAAGGAGTGGAGAAAATACACGCAAGAAGATGGCGCGGTAGAAGGACCATTATGGTGAGGGTTGTAGGAAAGATTGTAACCACCAACTAGAACACTTACACGGAGCCCAGCAGGTTCGAGTCTACCACGAGCACAGTGGAATGCCTACGTCCGCGCATGAACTTCTTAAATCTCGGCGCTTACAAAGGCAGGTTTACCGTCTAAGTGGCACTCGCCACAAGGAATTGAGGTTCTTGCTCACCAGCTAAGTATGTGGGAGGCTGTGTGAGATCGAATAAGTATGAGAAACACTGGGAACTCTATACGTCTGCGTAGTAGGGGGCACCTGAGAGGGTAGAGGCTAACCAACCATGTAAAGCGAGAAGGAAAACAAATGCCCACGGACCTAGGATCAGGGCACCATTAAGGCCAGAGCGGGGACCCCGACCGTTTAGGGAAACGGGGGATAAGTCGAGCGGTGGTTGCGCCGCCAGACGAAGCGCATAAGGGGCGAGTTGGTGAGTGTGCGAATAGGCCACCCTTTGCAGGAGTGTACGGGTGGATCGGGGGAATCACGTGGGTGAATTAAAAGAAGGAGAGATGAACAAAGACGAACCTACATCCGCTCGTCGGAGAGGGGCAAAGAGGAGGTCCTTGACAGAGATAGGTTCGGAAGAGCAGGTACGGCAGGTCGAGTACAGAGTTCGGATACCCTGAAGGATCGAGTGGTTAGTGCGCATCTCTTATGCTTTTAGAACCTATGGTCCGGTGGAGAGCGAAAGTATAGCAATTGTCTACAAACACGGCTATATCTGCAAATGTCTCTCCGCATCACAGGAGACATGGAGCTTGAACACAATAGACAAGCAGAGTATATAAAGTCAAAGTACTACATGTAAGTGAAGTTGAAGCAGCCACGGGTAAAATGGTAGCATTTAACGTATAGGGAGTACTTCACAGCAGCACCTACAAAACAGGTCACAGCGCAGGAGCCCACTGTACACTCCTAACCGCAGCAGCCGCGGAGCTAGAGAGCGAGGCTAGATGCGCAAGCGCCGGGAGAGTCCGCACGTACCCGGGTCCTCCCAACACGGAACACGGAAACGAAAAAGACTATTAGAATGATCACATGGTTGCAGGGACAGCCCCTCAACTGGATTGACTAAGAATAGACGATGTCACGGCGTATCGGGGTGGGAGAGGCCGGGCGCCGGCCTCTTGCCCGAGAGGAGACCTGCCAAGATCCGAGATGGATAAGAGGAGCATGATCAGTATAGCAGTGTTCACAACAGTCTTGGTGGGGATATCACTCGAAGACCGTGGACTGAAGTTACGGTCGATATGTCCAGAATTAGAAGTTTCACCGATGGATATAAAGCGAGTTGGGGTGGCATGAGGTAACGTCGGGGACGCTGGCGGACAAGGGACACGAGGAGGGTGTTCCGGATCTCGGGAAGGGCGATGGCGAGCCTGAGAAGAGGCAGACAAAGGAGCCGCATCGGCCAATAAAGTTGCATAGGTGGTGGTCAGAGATTAACCCCTCTCTTTGACCCCCCGAGTCGCAGCCAGTCGATGCACTCGTGTACAGAGTTCAAGAACTTCGGACTCAAATATGTAGACAGGGCAATGGACCGATGAAGCACCATGCGAGTCATTACAGTTCGGAAAGCAAGGTGGGGCTCACACAAAAGGGGTGAGAACCGCCCCCATTTGCGCACAATATCTTCGCGAACCCAGCATCTTGCGGGGTGGCGAAGCGTTGGCACGAACCAAAGTGCGGACCTATAGTAATAAACCGATTTTAAATCCTGTAGGGGGAAGTGGTAAACTAAAGACAGACCGTAGAGAGGCTTAGGCTAGGTGGCCCGTAGCCAAGCATTGGCGGAGGGCCCGAAATGTGAACAAAAGCACCCAGTTTTAGTCCATGGTTACTTATCTACTCCAGCGGGTGGGGGAGGAAAATAGGAGCTGAGTGGTATAACAGACCCATGCTATTGAAGAGATCACCAGATGTCCCAAGGCGCAGATGCGATTATGCACATATGTGGATGTGCACTGAGACCATCTTTCGGGAGAGAATTACGAAGATAATGTCACCACGGTGAGTCTCTAAGTGACTGGGAAGTCGAAGTGTAAAAAATAAATTAGCTTCACTAAAATTTTTAATTGCAGAGTTTTCAACTAAAATATTAAAGCAAAAAGATCCAAATTTCGATGAAAATGTAAACTGATTAAAAAAGACTAGAGTTAGGAGACGTATCACAAAATCATAAAAATCCAGTGAGGGAGAGAAAAGAGTGAAATAACGAGTAATACAGATGAAATAATATAAGGAACAAAAATTAATTAAGCAGTACACCAACAATCATACCACAAATATCAATAGAAAGTAATTAATAAGGAACGACAAAACCTGAATACATAAAGAATATATAATTCGGAACGGTGGAACAAACAGGTATATGGGGGAGGGTATAGATAGACACTGAGCGGATGAAGAGCGAGGAATTGAGAACCACATATGATACATATGCGACAAATAAAGGGAGAGGAAGATAAAAGAGATTACACTAATTTCTGGACAATGGGGAGTGACGCTACTATTGAGGGGCTGGGAGGCGATACACAGTTCCGACTCATCGCCCCTAAGATTAGTTCTTACTCATTTCCAAACAACACTGCTTTCAGGGTTTGTATCACTCACACGATACAACGCGTCATATAACAAAAATCAAGAGAGCTGACCCCTGCTGGGATTGACTCTATAAGTAATATATAAGATATATGCGTAAGTATAATAAGGGACCTGGACGAGCAGAACGTAAATATAATATAAATATATTAATTAATATAAGGGAAGGACTATCTTTTGGGAATATCACTGTGTATAGTGAGAAGGGATCTCATAAATTAGCAGTGTAATACGGAGAGAAGCTGAGGTAGAACCCTACAAACGAAAATCGTAACGAGGTATTCACACTAGTATGCATTTCAAGAGGAGGGAGGTACGCGGATGTAGTTATATATTGGATTAAGATGGATAAGCAAATCCCTTAGTGTATTAGATAACGGATGAATAAGAACTTAGGACTAGTGGAGGTGAGTGGAGTGAAGAGGTAAATAGGCTGAGAGAGGTGGTGGGAGGGACAAAGGAGTTAGATGGATGGAGAATGGATGAGAGCTGGAGGGATAGCTCAACCTCTCATTAGGTGTATGACAGGAGGCTATAACTTGCGTGAGTAGGTGGTCCTGCAATGGACCTCATAGAAGAGCTGATCAGTTGGAGAGGACAGTTGAGCACTGCGTAGTACGTTAGATTATAGACATGGCTGTTTGATATATAAAGAGCAGGGGGTGATGAACATAAGTAATACGAATCAAAGAGAGTATGAGGTTAGAGTATTCGGGCACTTGTCTCACAAGCAAAAACATCACACATTAACTTCAGTGAGATGAACGCGATTATATGTTAGATGACGAGAGCAAGAAAAACATGAGCATCTAGCTAAAAGGAGGAGACAAAAGTTGCTCCCACAGACGGATAGTTCACAAAAAGTGATCGCATGTCACGAGCCAGAGTACCGAAGTGAAGATGACCTATGTGCTTAAAAAAGGGAGAACTGAGATCAGAGCTAGTATAAGTCACGCAATATAGGCTGTTGTGCAAGAGGCATCGTGGAATGGTGGCGCTGGCTGTGCATATTAAGACTCCGTTGGTGGATGTAAAGGAGTAACGTCCCTGTGAGATGACGCTAGAGGCTCTGTACCAAGCAGCAGATCAATCTAATGAATGATTGTAAACAAGAGCACATGAATGAGAGTATCTCCGGCGACTGGGCACAGTGCTTCCTATGCTGATAGGAAGTAACTAGACTAACAGTCAATCGGGATCAGTTATAACGTCTAGGGGCTGGTGCAGTCTCTGAAGAAAAGGGATCAAAGAGGGAAAGTAAGGTATTGAAGAGATATGGTGCTGGGCGGTAGACGAGAAGGGAAGAAAAAAGTACAGTTGAGAGGAGTTGGTTATGCTGTGTGGAACCTAGAAATGACAGTATGTGTGAGCAGCAGCGACTATTAGTGATTGGACACGGTGTGTATACGGGGAGATCAGATCGCGATGAAACAACATGCGTGTGAGAGAGTACCGCTGCGGAGGAGGAGAATAAAAGTAGGAGATCGAAGGCTAAGTAGTCAAGAGATGATCTGGTCGTGCATTGAGAAATGCTAAGTTTGGCAGAAGTGAGAGATGTGTATAATAAGTGAATGCGGGGTATTGTGAGGGGTATGGTTGCCACGGCAAAGGATGAACCTACACTGACAGCATCTATTTCTTGCAAAGGAGGGTCCGTTGCAGTCCCGTAAAGCTAGGATTGATTTTCTGACTGCGACGAGTCCACTTAAAGGTCTAAATGGGGCGGTAAGCTCTTGACTCTATTATTCGTACTTGTGTCATAATTTTTCTATCATTTTCTGTTTCCGGTGCACTGCACGCACCTTACCTCCAGCTTGGGCAAAAAAGGTGATAAGATAAAATAATAATAATAAAATAATTAATAATAATAAAATAATAATAATTTTAATTAAATTAATTAAATAATATATTACTAAATAATAAATAATTTCTCAATAATTAATAAAAAAAAAAAAAAATAAAAAAAATATATTATTCATAAATAATAGAAGAATCTCATATTCTCTCTCAAATATAATATATATAAATATATTGGAATAAATACCATTAATCTTATCGACTTATGATTTCACTTTAGTTTGTGGAGTAGATAAACTTTGACGCTTGACCTTCTAAAACCCTCCTCGAAGTCAAATTTACCGTTTAAAATATTCTACACAATATATAATTTCTGTTTCTAATTTCCTGCTTAATAATAATAATAATAAATAGATAATAATCAATATAATAAAGAGCAATATATATATAAGAGATCACTATTATATATATATATCAAGTAATAAAGATAAAATAAATTACTGCCCATCTGCACCTGATATTCCCTGTTTCTATAGTTAGAGTATAAAGTATTTAGTATGATGGCATATAACAAACCTATACATGTTGAGCCCTGGAACTGGCCACGCACAGTCCCTTCATAGTCTGTGAATTGGCACATTTAGCATGAGTCCGCGATCGAGTTGACTGCGTCTTCATGAATGGCGAGGACACACACCAGCGCGCTATCGGATACAAGGTATGAACGAGATTGAGCTAATGTCTTGCATTACTTGGCTATTGTTGCTTGTAGTGTACGAGTAAGGAGTTTTTGCTCTTCATGCAATATAGTCCTGGGAATTAAAAGTATGCTAAATAAGAACAGTTGATTCAAGATAACTGGAGTCTCAAGACATGGAGAGAGGAAGATGATATATCAAGGAGTAACTTTATACTTTAATTCATTTGATTTCATACAGAGTAATGCCATTGAGCGAACTTGTAACCAGAACATTCTCCACTGCTCTCTGAAACTAGAGTGGCAAGTGTTTTCGTCATTCTCAGTCAGCGATACATAACATCCGCTAACAGTGCGATATACGTATTCACAGTTTTTCAAAGCTTACCTCCCGCATTTGCTCCGGAGTGCCAATACTTGTTTTACATACCACAACTCAACTATCAGGCTAGTGAACAAACACGAGATTCAGTGAGGGAGGACAATTATATCTTTTGACTAGCAGATCGTTGTTCAGCTGACAGCCTAAATAAAAGACAAATTGGTCCATGACAAAGAAAAGATGATTTGTGACTTAACAAAA
>JABUQX010129149.1:0-10000 GCA_015478945.1 Trachelipus rathkii | reverse complement strand
AATTTGGGAGGGTTAAAGTATGAGTTGTTGTAGTACATGGTCCATCTGAGTAGAATGTTGATATTTATTGAAACAACGTGAATAATAATTTGGACAGGGGTGAGTGTGGGGGCTCAGATTGCTTATGTTGGCGACTAATTGAATGGTTGAATAGGTAATCAAAAGAGTGATGGTATAACATTTGTTTTGGAGTTGTAGGAGAAAATGAGAATAGTAATAAGTTGATTGATTTCTGGGAGGAGAGAGAAATGTATGCAAGTAATACATTCTTTGTGCATAATACTACAAATAAGAAGACTGAGTGTTAGGGTAAATATAGAGACGGTGTAGAAGTGAAGAATATGATTGATTTTGTGTTTGTGAAAAAGGAGGAGATGTTGAAGTATGAGATGAATGTTAAATTAACGAGGGGATTGAGGATGGGAATAGCAGATTATTATGTTTTTTATAAACAGTTAGTGTAAAGGCAGAGGAAAGAAAAAATGAGTGAAGTGGAGAGAATGGAGTTGATGTTTGTAGTTTGGTTGTTAGGAAAAGTATGTGAGAGTACTTGCAAATAAGTCTTCAGTTGAATATGAAGAAAATGTGAACCTATCAAATCTGAAAGAATGAAGAAAGCCTCATGAGAAAGAGAAATGTGTGGCCTTTACTAAATACAGCTGAAATGTCAATAATATGGCGAAGGATTGGTGATAGCTGTGAGAAGTAAAAAAGATGCGTAGTTGAATGTGCTAGAAGTCAATGACGATGTTTTTAAAGAGTAAAAGAGGAAGACTAAAAGTTGCATAAGTTGGAGAGAAAAAAAGAGGTAAATGAACAGTTTGGAAATAAAATGAATGGGACTTACAAGGGAATAGGAAGTTGTTCTGGAATAATGGTACGAACGGTTAAGAAAGAGAGTAAGGGGAATATTCAAAGAATAATGAATAGTGATGCTGCCTTCGTTACTGATGAGATAGACGTGATGAGGGTGTGGAGGAAACATTTCGAAAAATTGGATAACATTGGCAGCAATAAAGAGGTGATAAAGAATGTGTGTCTGGTTGATACTATAAAAAGAAGAAGAACGTATTTTTAGGATGATGTAATCAGCAAGGAAGAGGTATTATGTAGAATGAGAAAATTGAAAATTGGTAAATCAGCATATATAGATGGAATTACTGGTGAAATAATTAAGAATGGAGGAGAAATGGTGACTGAATGGATTTGGAGGTTATGTAACAAAGCGTTTGTATTGAGGGAGAGCAGTGATAAGGTAAGGGTGATAAGAGGAACTGAAAATTACAGGAAATTAGTTTATTAAATGATTTAAGGAAGAAATACGCTGGTATTTTGGTAAAAAGAATACTTAGAGTGACTAAGGGGTTGACTTATGAAACAAGGTGCATTAAAAAGTGGTAGAGGATGTATAGGTCAAGTTTTTACGCTGAATCAAATGAGTGATAAAGTGAAAGAAAAGAAGAGAAAACTTAATTGGTTTTATGTACTAGCAGCTGTCGTAAGGTAGGATTAATAGAAAGCTCTATGGTAGGTGTTAAAGATATAGGTGTTGGTGGTAAGCTTTTGAATGGAATTTAAAGTGTGTACATTGATTGGAAAGACTGAGTAAGAATGAATGGAGTGGAAAGTTAATGGTTCAATATTAATAGCAGAGTGAAACAGGGTTTAGTTATGGCTTCATGGATATTTAATTTGTATATGGATGTGGTAATAAAAGAATTTAATGTGGAGTGGCAGGGAAGGATGTTAGACTGATTGATAATGAAAGAGAGTGGGGAGTGCCTTGCTTATTGAATATAGATGATTTGGTTTTGTGTGGTGAATCAGAAGAAAGATTGAAAGGATTAGTAGAGTGATTTGACAGGTTGTGTAAAAGGAGGGGTTTGAAAGTAAATGTAGATAAGAACAAAGTATTTATTGTAAATGAGTAGAGTCCGCAGTGTGAAAGTATGCTGGGTGGTAGGCAACTGGAACAAGAATGAGTTTAAATATTTAGGTTATATGTTAGATGAAAATGGAACAGATGATACAGAGTGTAGTAGGAAAGTTGTGAGAGATGGGAAGATGGCTGGTTCAATTAAATCTTTGTGGAATAAAAGGGGATTAGTTTTGTGTGAGTGTGTATGTGTGTGTGTTTGTGCTAGGATACTGCATGAGGGTATGTTGCTACCATTATTATTGTGATGAGAACAAAGAGGCATAAATCTATGATGCTGTCTGTTCATACATTAATCTTAGGAATGTGTTAGGCGTGAAAAGAATTGATAAAAAATTGATAAAATTAAAGAGCTATGTGGTGTGACCAAAGACGTGAATGAGAAAATAAGTGAGAGTGTATTAAGGTGGTTTGGCATATGGAAAGGATGGATGGTAGTAGATTGGCTAAGTGGGTATACGGTATATAGTTATGAGTTTGTTGGGAAGCGATCGAATGGGGATTGGGAGACCAAAGGAAAAGTGGATTGAGTCAGAAATAGAATGTTTGAAGGAAAGGAACGTAAATTTATTGCAGGTGAGAAGAATGATGCATAATAGGAGTAAATGGCGTAGTTTTGTAAGGCGGAATGGTTGTGGAAGTGTTCCATGGGATGAACTCTGACTTTATCGAGATGCCGCAGTGGGTGACTGTTGCAGTTTGTTAAGTTTCAGGGAGAATTTTGGCCGTGATGGTCTGCCACTCAAGGGTATGAGGGAAAGTTGGGGGGGGGGCTTTCTTCTTCGACTTAGATCGTGGTCTTTGCTTAACTTTCTTTTCCTGGTTCATGTTTGGGCACCGCCACCCCTTCTTGCTCAAAACAGAATTAGCTTCCTTTTCTCACACTTTCACAATTACTCCTACCTCGGGACATCTATCTCAGCTCCTAAGGATGGCCAAACGCAATTATTACCGATCAAAACAACAATCAAAACCCCCAACACCTAGATTCTATTTGCCTGTTCCCCAATCCCCCAGTTTGATAAAAAATCTTCCCTTTCCATTAAAACATCCATTTCTCTCAATCCTAACACCCTTCTCCCCATGAATAAAGTTTTCCTCCCCCAATTCAATTAAAGAGCCCCACCTCATTAAATGCTTATACGCCGAGTACCATGCAGAGACGCACCTGGACTATTTTCAGCGCAAACAACGTATTTTACACAGACGAATATAGTCCAGCATTAAATATGATTTGGGACGACCAACTTTTAACTCTGACTCATTACCTTTCTTTCATAGAACCAACTTAAACCATAATCCTATTCAATATAAATAATACAAATCAAATTTTCAACAATTACGGACTAGTTTTAAGAATAGCAAAAAATGAATCATTCTGCAATTAGAAATTGGAATAATTTTAACAAACAACAGGGCGAAACGAAGATGGACCCGATACAAATCAGTTAAATGAAAAAAGATACTCTTACAACAAAAAATAACACGAAACCAACCAATCTCCAAATTCATAGTCAGCTATACTTTTTGATTCTTAATAGTTCTGCTCCGCATAGTATCCATCCACCTTGAGAGGCTCCCGTACAGTAGAGGCTGAAAAGCTCGTGTATATTTACATTTAGACAAAAAATGTTTAAATTTATTATCTTTTTAAGGTGAGAAAAATAAAAATAGATTTTTTGCAAAAGATCTTCCTTAACTTTTAATTTAGTGAATAAAATTGTGTAAAGTGGTATATATTCTTTATTTATAAAAGTAACCAGCATAAGGGCCAAGTTTTAAATAAATATTTATAACAGAGGTATTTCATTCTGCTAATTTAAAGTTATAATATACTATATATATATACTATATTATAATATAGTATAGTTATATAATATATATATATATATATGTATTATATATATATATTATATATATGATATGGAACGATACATATGTGATCTTATAGTCATGTTTTGTAAAATTAAATATTTCCTATTATTCAATAATATATTATAATTATATATATATTATATTATATATATATATATATAATTATATAATTTATATTAGTTATTATATGTATATATATAGTATATATACTAATTTCAAGATATCTATGTTTATATATATTTATATATATATATATACTATATACTATTATATATATATATATAATATAATATACTATATATATACAACTATATATAATATATATATATTTTATTATATACTAATAAATTTTATAATGTTATTATTATTACTTATATATATCTATTACATATATATAAACTAAATATAGTATATACTAGTATATAATATCATACATAGTAGTCAAATATGCATCTGGATATATAAAATTTTTTGTGTTTTAGTTTTTCGCAAACCAAGTAACTAACGAGTGTCGGCAAACTCTTGGAAGGGAGAAGACGTCAGGTTGGTTTTCAACTTCTTCCTTGCACACTCGCCGTCTTGTTCCACTGATAATAACTTCAAAACCGAATCTATTGCGCTCCGAATAAGCGTTGAAGCTGTCAATTTGATTCATCATAACGTATGGTATTTCTAACAGGCTTTTTCCTCATCGTATTCATGTAAATATTCTGGTATTCTGAAGAAATGTGAAGTTTGTTTAGTTCTCATTTTGTTATTTTAGCAATTTTTTTTTGTTCGACCACACCACACCACGACACACTACACTACACACATTTATATATATATATAGTATATATATCATATATGTTTTTAATTACAATATATACTATATTATTTATACCTATATATACTATATATAATAAACTAGTATATTATTATAATATACTATATAGATATATAATAAATATATATACTATAATATATTATATAATATATATAGTACTAATAACAAGCCCTTATGATTCTAATGTTAGAAATATGTGCGTTTTTTTTTACTTTTTCATATATTATTAGTATATTAGCAATTAATTAAGATGGGAACGAGAAAGATACGAAATATGAAAATCATGAAATAACTAATTAATTTTTTTTTGCACAAGGATATTTTGAATGAAGAAATGAAAATCTGAATTCATGCTAAAACGTGAAGAAATTTACAGTTAAGGTAAAAAATAGATTTTTTATGCTGGCAAAATTTGCCGTGCCTTATGTTATTTATTTTTATATATATTGAATAGAAAATAACAACTCTATACATCCACCTGAAACTAAAAGCCGCTAAAAAAACCTTAAACTACATGATCGACGATGCAGTAAACTTATATCTAACCTATGGATCGACGATCCAGTAAACTTATACCATTAAACTAGTATGCATTACCTTTGCCTTAACTTTATCTATGATTTTTCGGTTCTTCTAACTAAGATTTTATGAGACATCTTGCTTCTCGGTAGCTGTCAAAGTACGATGCTAAAAATGTACGATTATATTACATAATTACTTTTTGTGTTTTCAAAAATTTTTTGATCCTGCCTATTTCCACTGAAGTTTATTGTTAGTTCATATAATAACTAATGAAAAAAAAGAAGAAAAAATTTTTTTTTTACTGAACCATGAAACTCATAAAGGCCTAATCATATTATTATATATTAATATTATATATTATTAATACTATACTATAATAACTATACTAACTATATATATATATATTTAAATATTATATATTATATTATATACAGTATATACTATATATATAATGGTGCGATATGTGAGTAAATATGGTGCAATTTGTGAAAGATTTCCGTTATTTTTGCTAAAATTTCACGATAGTCTTAACAATTAAAATTCTTGTATATTTCGTAGCCTTTGAGTGATCTCATAAATGTAGAAATAAAGCTGAAATTTAGCCTTTGTAAAATAAATTGAGTGTTAAAAACAACAATTAAAATTCCGAGAACAATAAGATGTTGTTCACTATTCAGAGCTACAAACGATTACCATCCAAATCATTAAAAATAATCACTCCAAAACTAAAACAATTCGACTGTCCTTTACACTATATATTGATATAACTATCTACCAATCAATATATTACTATACATACCTATCAATTTCTTATAATTATATCACCTCCACTACGTCGATATTTCTACCTATAATTATATATATATTTATATATATATATAAATATTATATATCTAATAATATAGTGATGTATACAGAGCTCGCATCTTAACTACGCTAGCGCCCATGGGCCCAAAAAAAAATTTACGCCCCTCTATATAAAGAAATATATATTAATATATATAATATATATATAAGTATATGATACTTATATATATATATAGATATTATATATATATATAGATATACTATTATCCGATACTGAATATTATATTCAATACTTTATTCTTATAACATCTACATGTCAAATTAAATGATTCTTACATGTATTTGCGTCTATGCTATTTTCATAGCCTGAAATTTGTCAAATTAATACTTCGTTAATACTAATTATTTGACTGTGATAATCATTTTTAAATACAAGTACAGCAAGATGTAACTAAACGTCTGTTGGATGGGACGAAACGTAAATATATATCATCCTTCTAATGTGGAGAATGATCTTACTCAGCTTGAGCAGTTTATCGCAGGTATTAACATAAAACATAGTTTTAAAGAATTATTCAGATTTGGATATATCATATACGTTTTGGTATTTTAATATTTATGTATTAATTGGACACGTACTGGACTGCCATTGCCTTCTTCTTAAAAGCATCATTTTAAATGACAATCATTTGCTCCAAAAATCTTCTTAATTCGTATTCGATAGATTTTTTGTATTAATTAGGCTGATTTTAATGAAATGTCGCTCTTTGTCGGTTTCCGTGAGATTTTGATTAAAGAATAACAAACTTATTCTGAAAATTCGCTGTATCTGGCAAAACTTACCCTATTTAACATTCTGCGTTATCAGTTATCTACTTATCAGTAATGAAAGGCTGCTTCAGACAGGAATGCATATTTGATAAATTTGCTTCTTTCTTCAATTTAGATTTCAGATACATTCTTTGCATTCCCTTTTTACAATGAGATTTTCAATGTTTTTCTTCTGCACCAATTTCTTCCTGGTATTGGTTTCTAATAACTTCCTAATTTCCCACTTACCTAAGTTACAGAGAAGTTATTAGCATATATTCAAAAACGATCGCTCCCATCCATATCTTAGATTGCCCCCCGATTTTAAATTTAACTCATCCTCTTTTCCATTTTCAACAATTTCTCAATTGGAAAACCTCACAGAAACCTCCTTAGCAGACAACTATTACGTCAGATCTTAGAGAGGAGTCGATGAGCGCCAGTAATAAAATAATGCGAAAAGTAAGAACTAATTAATCTAGCCGCCAGATTATCGGACTGGCAATCGTACAGCGGGGCCGGCCGAGGCAGGTTAATAAGATATATATACGTATATACTATATATATAACTATAATAATAGTATTGTACGATACTAATATATATATATATAGTAGATAACAATATAATACAATAATAATATACAATCCATATATTGCAGAATACTCCAAAATATAATTTAGTTTATAATATGAGTAAAACCATAATTTTTTTTGATAATATAAATCTGTAGTAGTTGAAAAATTAAAAAGATATATTTTGAGCCATTTAAAACTTGTTAAAAACATTGATGATGAATGAGCTATTAATACATATTAATATTAAAAAAATATAATAATGTTGAATTATAAGGGCCTGGAGGGTGCAACAAACAAACTCCACGAAATAAAAACATATTTTTTATTGAATTTTTTATGAAAAAAAACTTTGTTTTGGTTGTTTTTTTCAAAATATTAAACCTAATTTTCTGTATAATGGTAAATATTTAAATACGAAGGTATTTAAAATAAATTATAAAAATATTTGAAATATATTGCTAAATGAGATATGAAAGAGGTTGTCCCGTCCCCTTCCCCTGTTCTACTAGTTTTAAATCATTAGGTAATGAAAGAAGCAATAAAGACAAAGATGCAGATGGAGACGGTATTAGATAGATAAGAATAATTCGTACGGATCGTTCGAGTGGTTGCTCCTTGCTTACTGACGCTGATGAATCTGGTTTTAGCATGCGATTCTAAAGATAAGATTGAAGAGGATTTTAAGAGGAATTTAGGCACCTCTCACTTGCTAAAATTATAATTTTCTAGTATTCAATGATGGACGTAAATAGTAACAATGATTGCGTGGAGGAGAATAAAAGGGGTTGAAAAACATCGGGAAGCAAGCGTAGAAGGCATTTTTGAATCAAGTATCTGAGTTTAAAATGACTTTAAATATACCAATGAAAATGGTACTAAGGACGCACAATGCACTAGGAATAAAAGGGGTGAACAGGAACGTCGGCGAAAGCAAGCGAAGTGACTTTAGGTTAAGAGGTCAGGAATAGTGGCCTAGGCCAATAAATTGCTTAGGGAATTGGCAAATATAGGAACCTACGTTTTGGTGCGTTAGGATTTTGTTGAATTAAGGTTATAATGCACCATTGTTAGATGGTGACACGAATTTGTAGCAAGGAAACTATGATGTAGAATAAGCTGCAAAGATCTAAGGGAAAACCATGAATCTGTTTCAAATTGATTTCAAACTTAAGTGTTATGTTACGGTCTTAATCTTCGTGTTGAGAAAAAATGATACAATATGAGCAAATAAGCCTCTAAGGAGTTGATGTGGTGTGAAGAAAGCAACGAATGATGAGAACTCAAATGAGCATATAGTTAATGATAGTTTTGGCTCACATATGGAAAGTATGGCTGATGTTGATTGCGTTAAAAGCGGCACTTGTAATGGAGTACTCTCTTCCTCCTTTCCTGCTAACCAAGACCCGGCTGCGGAGAACTAAGAAAAAGTGATTGAGTCAGTAAATGATTTGTCTTGAGGAAAGGGAATATTTATTCTGACGTTTTACCTCCCTAGTACGTCGCATGCTCAAAGTGTGAAAATATTTGCTTATTAAAAAATAATTTTAAAGATCCTCTTCTTTGAAAAATGTATAAAACAATTATCAAATACAGTATTAATAATCTTAATAATAAGCAATCGTTGCTAAATTTTAAAGATCAATCGATCTAATAATAATATATAATAATAATACAATAATAACTAATAATATATAATAACCCTTTTGATCATAATAATGAAAATAATTATAATTCTAATTTTTTGCTCCTAAAGAAATATACAATAATATAAATAATACATTGAATACTAATACTCAATACTAATTCTCTTCCACTAATAATAACAATACTAATAAAATAATAATATTAATAATAATAATAATAATAATAATAATAGATAAAATAATAAATAATAATTAAATACAATTATAATAAAATATATAATGTATAATAATAATAATACATAATAAATAACTAAATAATAATAATACAGAAATATCGATAGAATATCCCAGATTATTTACTTAGAGTACTGTCTGTAAGTTATCAAGCGTCTAAAGAAGTATCAAAACAAAATCAAAAACACTAGCTAATAGAGGTTCAAAAACCTTCTGAACTTACATCACAAATTAATGCAAGCAGACTCCTAGTTCACATCTCATGCACACTCTTAAACAAAGTATACTTAACGATCTATCTCTCTCTATTACAAAACCAGCATCATCAATATTATTTAGATACAATATTAATTTTGTAACACGTTATTTAATTTACTATGCAGATATTACCAATCTATAAGACACTGTTGTTACAAGTATCTCATTGGAACACTTTCAGAAATTATATCGAATTCTAATAATCAATTTCAATTAAACTAGTCGATCTAACACACTAAATTAAACACATTTCAAGAATTTTGATTATTAATATTTCCGAGTGATTATTAATATTCAAGTTTGACTTATGATTCGTTGTAATTATATAATATTTGATTATGAGCTGCGCATTATTAATTTAAAAATAAAATCGAATAAACACTAAATTAAATTATATTCACTTAATGTTATCCTACTGTCGCATAGGGAGAGGCAGTAGTTTTGGCAATACTTTTTGCCACAAATTTTTTGCTTTTCCACTCTCTTAATCAACTCGTTATCCGTCTCTTTTTT